>OY751492.1:2342998-2419121 GCA_963565915.1 Entoloma clypeatum
CCTAAATATCAGTTTTTACCATGTTAAACCCATCCCGGACTTCAAACGAGCGTTGGCATTGCTCTGGCCCGACCGCTTTCAACTTGATTCCCAGCTTCCGGATCGTCCCACGTCCTGAGTCCAGAAAGGAAATGACCCCTGTTTGGAGTCAGGACCCAGCCAATCAAATTCAAGATGTGCAATACATAAGCAAACAAACACCGTTCACTGCAGCAGACACACCTCGAAGCCCCTGGACCCAAATCGTGGACGATCGACAGTGCAACTCGACGTTTGGTGAGTTCAATCACGATTTTTTTGTTTATCTAAAGTCCTGCCCAGCAGATCCTCTCGATCACAGGAAACCCTGTTTTATTATGACATTCCATCGTGTATCCGCTCAAACACATTCACTTCGGTTCCTTCATGCGAGACTCTTCGACATTTCCTTCGACAAGCTGGATCTGGAAGTTAGATTGGAATAAGCATGGATGGAAAGGCCCAGTGTAGTGGTGATGTGCTTCAGGCAGGTTTTTTTTTGCACGGTGTGTTTCAATTCTTTTCACATCATCTCATCTTCTAACTTGTTGTGCAAGTTCCCCTAGGTCCCCTTTCCCCTCATGTAATGCATATTTACATGATCCACTGTCCTCAATACACGAATGTTACCTTTTCCTGGACCCATCACATGTTACTCGATCCCTGCGCCGCCTCGAGTAACCCGATGCGGCGCTTCACCTCCGCCTCCGACCACCGCACCTTTTTCTTACCGACCAATGGGGGATGGTTGCATTTGCACCATGCCCAATTTATGCGGCCATTACACTCGAAACGACGTGTACACAACGCCTGGGAAGAACTAAACGAAAGCACTGTCTGATTGTGCTCTGAGGTTCTTGGTGACGATTGTGATCGTTCTCGTTCCGCATCCACGGCTGCGACTCCGGCACCCTGAGTGACTCGACTCAGCAGGGGTTGAGCAGCATCTCCGTCCTGGTCGTGCTCCTCTGTGTCCTCATTATGTGGCACTGGTAGTGATTCACTGATGGGATTGATGTTCATATCAGAGTTTATCAAGTCTATCTGATGTGAGTGAACCAGATGGCCTTGATTAAGAAATTTACTTACCTTCCTCATTGTAACAGTGGTCTTCTTCACCGGCTAGTAATTCGGGAGGTAATTCGGCAGATAATGTCATTGCAGTATTGTCCTTGGTAAGGAGGTCACGGAACAGTTTGAGGGCAGCAGCATTACCTCCTGTGAGAAGAGTCGAGCATTCTGACTTCCACGTCAGGATCCTCTTGTGATGCCGCTCTAGTTGTGATGGCAGCTTGTAATAAATTCGTTTGTTGGAATCTACCTCGGTGCGATCTTGTTTTTCGACTTCAGAGTTCCAAAAGACTGCAAATTTTTCGAAGTCAATTGTTTTGTGGGCTTCATGTGTGGGATAGATCTTCTTCGTATTCCGGCGAATCTGTGTGTCATGTATGTGCTGCTTGAATTCAGCATATTCAGCCAATGTGTGAACTGGGGTGATCGGATGTAGGCTACGCTGCCACAGCTGAAGGTAACGATATCGATTAACAGACTTCGTAGACAGTCGAGTGAGCATCTCAACTGGGAAATCTGTTGAAGTTCCACCTGGGCGCTAGCCACAGGTGTACTGAGCAACATAGCTACAGTGGAAGTACTCTACGATACCGCTATGGTCACTTACATGGTTTGGAGGGGGTAAGGCTAGTGAGAGCGGTTGAGGCTGGTGAGAGCGATGGAGCTGGTTAAGAGTCAAGAGACAACTTGTTGATATTGACAGTTTCCTGGTCTTTATATACCGTACTACTGTTTGTACCAACCAAACAAGTATGTAATGAAGATATGTAAAGGTCACGTGATGTAATCTAATCTAATCTAATCTACGTGATGGGAAAAGTTTCAACACCCCCCCATATTTAGTACATACTTCTAAATACATCTTACTTTTTCCCACATATATATATAGGTACTCTGTTTCGCCTAGTTTTTTATCAATCCGAAGTACGGGATAAACTTGGAAAAGAGGATTTTTCCCAGATTCTTAGTTAAAAGGTCTGCAGGGTTGTTCACTCCTTCAATGAATTCGACCGTAATTATCCCTTCAGAGACTTTTTCTCTGACGAAGTGGAATCGCATGTCAATGTGCTTGGATCGCTTCTCAGTTACAGGGTTGGATGCGATAAAGACGGAGCCGTTGTTATCTCCATAGATCGGTACTGATCCGATCTGCATTCCAAGTTCGGCAAGCATGCTTCTCAGCCATGTTGCTGCGTGACTGCAGTCTGATAACGCCATATACTCTGCTTCTGTGGAAGAGAGGGCGATGGTCTTTTGCGCCAATGATACCCATGTCACTGCTCCAGATGCCAGTGATATGAAGAAGCCAGTGGTAGACCTCCTCGTGTTTTCATCTGACGCCCAGTCGGAGTCTGTGAATGCATAGATTCCTTTCCCTGAGTCGCCATCATACATGATTGCGTAATTTTTTGTCGCCTTCAGATACCTGCAAATATCCCTAGCCACTTCTAAATGGCGTTTGGTAGGATTTGCGGAAAACTGCGACATTTTAATCACGGCAAAACAGATGTCTGGCCTTGTTCCAATCATCAGATATAGAAGTGATCTGATGACAGATTGGTACTTTGATCGAAGTTCTGCATTGGGTTCATCTTCGGACATCATGGGTTTGTAGCCCGTAGGAAGTGGGGTATGGGTGGCGTTAGATTCGCTCATCCCCATTCGTTCGAGTATTTTCTCAAGGTAAGGTACTTGATCGATGAAGATACGTTTCCCGCGTTGCCTTATTTGGATAGAGAGAAATTCTTTCGGTTCCCCATCAGGCACAAGGTGCCCTAGGTCCCTACATTCCCATGTGGTCATGAAGGCCTTCTTTTTCTCTAGCATATATTCCTGGTTTGTGCCGAGAAAAGCAGAGTCATCGACATAGATGACGGCGATTACAATTTCCCCGTTGGTACTTTTGTGAATGAACACTCCCGCATTGGAGTGAAGCCGGACAAAGCCGAGCTTTTTCATGGAGGAATCAAGTTCCCTCCACCAGGCTAATGTGGCCTGCTTAAGTCCATATAGAGCTTTGAATAGTTGGTACACGAGGTGTTCTTTCCCTTTTACTATGTAGCCCTCAGGCTGTCGCATGTAAATGACTTCACGGAGCGTTCCATAGAGGAAGGCTGATGAGATGTCCAAAAGTGTCATGAACCACCCTTCAAGGGCTGTCAATGCCAGTATTAGTCGGACGGTTTCATATCTTACAACTGGTGAGAAGATCTGATCAAAGTCGATCCCTTCTACCTGTGAAAAGCCTTTTGCGACGAGGCGTGCTTTCAGGCGCCTGTCGGACTTTTCGTTGTAAACCCATTTGTTCCTTAGAGCTTTCCTTCCTGCAGGCAGGGGTACTAGCTCCGTGATCACCCCGCGGCGTTTGAGCATGTCTAGCTCTTTACGTTCAGCCGCATACCAGTCTTCTTTATTTGGAAGAGGGTATATGTTTTCATGGGACATTTCAACTTGGACTGATATTGCCTCCATCAGGAGGTCATTCATCCATGCCGTTTGACCGCCCAATCTCCGTCTTCGATCTAATTTTTCAAGATCAGACGCTGGAGTGTCTTCCCCATAGATGCTTCCTGGCATCTTCCGAACTCATCGTTCCCTGATCGGTCAATCTGGTACTTGCTCGGGTTCCGGAGTGGGTACTCGCGGTTCGTCATCAGGTTCACTGGCAGGCAATTCGTTGTCTGATTCAGGTTGATCCTGTTCAATGGGAACTGGGTCATGAGGTGTTTCGTTGTGACTATTGTCGTCATTGCTGCCGGGAATGAGATCCTCAAACTCATCAGCCGGCTCTGGGTCTTCCATTTCTGGGTGGTTTTCTGGCAACGGGTCAATGTGGCATCTAGGGTACTTGCTTTCATCAAAGATGGCTTTCCCGCCCATGAAAATCGTGTTGGTCTCAGGATCCATGAAGTGGTATCCTTTGACCCCTGGTTTCGATCCGAGATAAATCATCAATCGGGATCTTGATTCCAGGGAGTTCCTACGTTTCTCCTTTGGGATATATACATATGCCTGACATCCAAATACTCTGATGCTGGACATGTCGGGGATCTCATTGGTCATCCTGAAGTAAGGGGTTTTCCATTCAAGACGCCGCATGGGGGTTCTGTTGTAGAGAAATGCTGCGTGTTCCAAACAGAATTCCCACCACATGGGCGGTAAGCATGCATCGAAGCGCAATGCCTGAGATTTTTCCCATAGTGTTCGATTGATCCTTTCTGCTCTACCATTCTGCTGGTGCTGATATGGGAGCGTGACGTCGATCAGAATTCCATGATCGGCAAGTACATCTTTGTATTCGTCAAATTCTCCACCTCCATCAACTCGCCACTTCTTAGGAGTAGCGGCAAATTGGTTCTGGATCATCGCAAGAAACTGTCTCAGTGCCGTAATGGCACCAGACTTTTTCCTAAGCAAGACGACCCAGACATGAGATGAAAAATCGTCCAAAAACGTGAGGAAGTATTTGTACTTGTGGTACGATGCCGTGGATATCTGTTTCAGGTCTGAATGGATCAGATCGAAGGGTTTGACAGCCCTCGTTATTGAATTGGGGTATGACTGATTCGGCATTTTCCCTTTGAGACACCCTGTGCAGCTTTCCTGTGATTTCTCACGTACTAATGTTTTGGGTACTCCTTTGGTACTGGTGGGAATCTTATTGAGCGCCTGGTCATTTGGGTGGCCAAGGCGTTTATGCCAGGTTTCGACAGTAATTTCGCTAGAGATCGCGTGGATTTGGTCATAGCGTATTTCAGTGTCTAACCAATAAATGGTTTGTCCGAGAATGTGAGGCGAGAACTGTATTTTGTTCTGTCCTTTGGAGATGTTGATTTCTCCACGCATTCCGTCTACTTTGTAACCGTGATTGAGGAAGACGCCTAGGGACAATAGGCGTGTGTCCATGTCCGGAATGTAGAATACAGGTCGGAGAAGGTGGGTTTTTATTTCCCCATTTAGGGTATGCCATACTGGAACGGCCCCAACTCCGAGAATTTCCAGTTTCTTTCCCTTTGCAGCTGTTTGGACAAATCGCTTAGCCTTGAGGGGCCTGTAATACGCGAAGTCTTTGAACTCATGGGTAAAGTGTAATGATGCACCGGAATCTAAGATCCACTGAGCGCGTTCTCTCTCTTTGCAGTGTGTGCAGGACGCGAAATGTTTGATATATTTTTTGTACAGATCATCACTAAAGAGATCTATACTATCTGCATCGGTACTAGCTAATATATATTCAAACGTCTGTGCATGATTATTAGTGTTTCCCATTTGGTCAAGTTTGAGAGAAGGATGTGACAAACCATCAAGTTCGATCAGCCCATCTTCGAATTGTTCCGGCCCCATCCGCTCGCTTTGATGGTCTATGTCCATCATCCTGAGGGAGTCATCCAAAGGCGGAGTGACTCGACGCTGCTTGGATGGTCTTCCATCTTCTTCTGGGATAATCGTATCCAGAATTCGAAGGTTTGACCCTGAGGGACGAGCACCAATGTTCCGTGCGAGTTTACGGACATGATCGTTCTTTTTCCACACAGACAGTTTTCCAGATGGAAGTCCGGTGTACTGAGAAGGAGGCGGGTTCATGCGTTGCAGGAGCGACTGCATTTTTCCTGAATCGGGCTGTGCGGTACTTGTCGTTTTCCCGCGGCCAGTGACGGTGGTGAAGGACGGTGCCGGAAGAGGGGGGAAGTGAATGGCAGGAGCAATAAACTCAACCGTTTCTTCCACATGGTCGGACGTGTTGTCCGCATTGTTAGCGCTTTTCTTCTGATTGCGCCAGCATCCCTTTCCCTTCTTCTTTTCAGAAGCGGTACTTGGGTCGGCCGAGTTGGGCTGCTCGTCAGCATCGTTCTGCGAGGTACTCGGCTTTTGTTGCTTTTCCCATTTGGGGTCCTGCCCCTTGCGCTTTGTCCCGGAAATTTTCCGGGCCTGCTCATTGGACGCATGAGTAGACCCGACCGAATACTTACGCCTGTATTCCGAGATGATGCTCTCGGCGACGGCCTTGTAGGTGAAATCATCGGCGTCATAGACCTGGAAAAGTGCAGTGGAGAGCGACGACCAGGCGTCGGGAATCGCATTGGCCAGGATCATTGCTTGCATCAGATCGGGGACGACAAAGTTTGAATCGGCGAGCCAGGCAAAAAGAGACCCCAGGCGTTCGATTTCAGGAACGGGGTCGCGTCCAGACAGCTTGAAGGTGGCGGCGGCCTTGAAGTCGCCGAAGATGACAGCCGGGGATACCTTGGAGTAGGCATCCTTTAGCATTTTCCACGTGTTAAGTGCCGATGTGCTGTCTTTGATGTGTCGCCTGATCGCCTCAGAGACTTTCAGACGTATCGCTCCAAGGGCTGTGTCGTCGTCCCTAATCCAGGCCTTTTCTTCCTTGCAGAAGCCGGGCTGGTCAACAGTGGTAACCAGAACAGGAGGAGCAGCAGCAGTGGCCCCAGGGGTGGAGACCGTGGTGGTGAAGTCGGCGATGACAGGGCGGGTGATGTCGCCAGAAACAAGGCGCCAGACTCCTTGATGGAGGAGGTAGGACTTCATCCTTTCGGCCCAGCTTTGGTAGTCAATGCCGTCGAAGGGGGTGATGATGTCAAGAGCAGAGTGAGAGGTAGACATTGTAGATGAATCTAAAAAAGGGTTCCCAATCAGTGATGTGTTATGAATATGATTCAAGAAAACAATTAAATGATTCCTTATGACATATTCCCTTTAGGAATAGCGGTCACGGGAAAACCCTTTATATGTCGGAAACGTATAAGGTGCGATCAATGTTTCCACATGGAGTGTACTAGGTCAATCCCCTTAGGGACGTCTCATGACAGGTACTTGTCGTAATGACGTTCCCAGGTTCATATGTGAAGAAGTAAGACTCAGAACCTAGATCTTTCGATCGGTTCTTTGCCAACCAGGGTAGAGTGGGCAGGTACTCGCTGTTGCCAGCGTTTCCCAAGTCCCTCTGCTATCCGGGGCCCATAACCTGTTGAAGTTCCACCTGGGCGCTAGCCACAGGTGTACTGAGCAACATAGCTACAGTGGGAGTACTCTACGATACCGCTATGGTCACTTACATGGTTTGGAGGGGGTAAGGCTAGTGAGAGCGGTTGAGGCTGGTGAGAGCGATGGAGCTGGTTAAGAGTCAAGAGACAACTTGTTGATATTGACAGTTTCCTGGTCTTTATATACCGTACTACTGTTTGTACCAACCAAACAAGTATGTAATGAAGATATGTAAAGGTCACGTGATGTAATCTAATCTAATCTAATCTACGTGATGGGAAAAGTTTCAACAAAATCCTGGTGATATGGCGAGCCAGTGATTCGACGGGGTGGAAGAATGGTGATGTTGTATTTTTCTGCAAGCTGGGAGGAGAGTGGAACAATTCCAAAAGTTTCAGCCGTTGCAATCCGCGTTCAGAGAACATGAGGTGCTGGAAAAGAGGGAGTAGTTCCAGTCTCAATGGCAAGCTCGACGATCCTGTCTGTTGTCCAAAGATCAAAGTGCTGAGAATATTTCTTGCTGGTTCTGTTGTGGTACCCGACCTATTCAAAAGCAATTAGTATATGTGCTGTCTTAGAAAAACAAATACTATACTGTGCAATTGCGACGCAAAATCCAATTCAGAAGAAGACACTCGGCCAGCTCAGGTGAGGCCTGGAGAGAACCAAAAACACGATGAACAGTCATGTGAACCCCGCCCTCAACAGAGTTGGTTCCTCGGATGGTACAATAGATATTCAGACCGTCCTTGTCCTTACCCATCCTGTAGTAGAGGACTACATCAGATGGGTCTGACAGGTAACCGAGTGTGGCTGCTTCAACCAAACGGTCAGCCATTGCACAAGCATCTTTGGAGGAAAATGGCTTCTTGTGACCATTCGCAGTGCATATAATACCCTTGTATCCATCAAAAAGCAACCGAAGATGTTGCACAAGAATCTCTCGAGGGGGGATGAGTCTTCGTATCTGGCGATTGAGTGAAGTGCCTTTCGCCCGCTTTGCATACTCCCAACTGATACCTTTTGCATCAAGTACAGCACAAACTTGAGCTTCATCATCTTTGTCACGGATAAAAATTGCTTCAGAGAAATCATGGGAAAAGGAGTCGAAAGCTGAATGCATCTTTGAGAGAAGTCGTAGAAGGCGATCCATGAAGTGAAATGGATCATCGAGTACACATGTTGGTTTTTTCGCCACTGCACTGGATTCGGGAGAAAGTTCTGGAATTGTCCGATCCATCTATTGCAAGCAAGTCAGCAAGCAAACAATACTCATAAATATTTGCATTACCTCCTCGCCAAGACAATCATCCACTAATTCGAACCCACCACTGTCATCTTCATCATCATTGATATCTTGACTCCAAGTCTCACCATCAGATGGAATAGAAAGTGTGAAAGGTGACTCCTGGCCAGTATATGGTGGAAGTGGGGCCAGATCTCCAAGTACACACTCAGTAGATGAGGCCAAGGCAGGTGGGGTTTCGTTTCGTGTTCGAAGTGTTGAAGTAGTGACAACAGCCCGTGCACCATGATTGAAAATCCATTGGATAGACTGAGAATGAAGGCTGTGGATGCATCCAGGTGTAAGAACCTTGGTCAACTCAATGAGGGAACATGTCGGAGTGATGTTGATTTGTCAAAGTCCGCCATTGTCATCGTCAATGACTTTGATGAACCGGGGATGAGGCCAAACAAGGCGACCTTCTGCGACAGGCTTGTTCCCTTGAAATAGTGTAACAAGATGGCCATCTTTTTGTATCTGGAAGGGTACCAAGGGAAGCCCAACAGAATCAAGATTGCTAAGAGAGTGATAAACTTGCCAGATAGACTCAATATGTGTATGAAGCTGCTGGATGTAGTTGGTGGAGTCCCAAGAACTTGAAGATGAGGTGGGAGGTGAGAACGACTTTTTGAGAACAGTTCCAACCAGAACATGAAGAGAAGGTACCGCATCCCGAATGGCGCCTTTCAACTTTGCATGCTGACCAAGTTCAATAATGGCAGGATTTGACCTGAGCGAGCTTTTGATGTCGGTATCATTATATGCAGCTGCAAGATCGTGAAGACTTTGCTTGACATTGCATCCCAATTTGATAACCAAGTTACTGGTTAAGATCACATGAAGTGACTGTGGAAAGTGTGCTCGTGTTGCAAATTCTGTTGTCTAAACATAAGAAATCAGCATCGTTTATGATTTTTTTCATAATAAAGATTACTCTAAAGACAATATTGCTACTTGATGTGCGCAGTTGGATTGCATCAATCCCTGTATGACAATTGGACTGAATTGCAATAGCCATTACGTGAACCTGAGATGGTGAAGCATTGACTTTTTCAAGAATCTCATCACAGAGAGAGTCCATCAAGAATGTATCATTTGTAAATCAGGTTGTGACAGTATCGTCGGAGCACCGGAATGGTGGTAGATCTGTGAAGAGTGTAACGTGCTCAACATCTCGTGTTAAAGATGGTGTGATTGTTTCGTGAAATCCTTGCTCGCCTACAAAATTTGATAAACGAGAAAGAGAAGTTGACAAAAGATAACTCACTTTGTGGACTGTCGGTATAGATGAGACTACAGCTAGGATGGCCATTTTCCTCGAGTCCTTTTGCTACACCTTTCAGCTGATCCACGACAAAGGCTAGCGACTTCGATGGAACCATAGAAAGTGAGTGGATCTCTTCAAAGTGATTGACATTGGTATAAGATGCCTCATGGATCCGTTGACCCTTGAGCCCACCATATACTTCAGATACTACGAAAAATCAGTATGCAAGTTCTTCCATTCTATCAGAAACATACATCAAAAGTGTGATCAACTTTCATTACATTTGCTGGCAGACAGGCTTGTGCACGTTCAATAAAAACTCGATGCGCACTAACCCAGTCCTTGAACATGGCTTTCAGATACTGGACAGATGGAGGCGACGCAGCATATCGTAGTTTATCAGAAAATGTAGAGAATGATGGTATCTGCAGGGCACCATGCAGGCCGTAATGGCGTGCAGCATCGAGATACATGAATTCAAGCTCTGCATGGTGCTTGCGCTGCAGCTCAGCCATCATTTCTGAGAACGGAGATGGTCCAAACCGAGTCGCAAATGTATTGCACATTTGTGACATGACTCCCTTGTCGATGGCACCACATGCACTGATGTATGCTGGAAACACGCCTGTAGCACTTGACTGTGGGACTGAATAGGTTACGTACCAGGAAAGGCCATCGCGACCCAATGCGGGAGCTGTGCGATAATATGGGGATCAGTACCCTGCCAACTTTTTCCACACCCCGGGCTCTCCTGACGGCTCGCTTTACATAAAAAGCGGTTCGTTAGAAGCCAATAGTCGGTGGGAAAGCACTTGACACGTCTCGCAATGGGGTTATCATTATAACCTAGAGAAACCTGGTTATGACGATCGAGCAAGAACACTGTGTCGTACCATTTTTTGTTAGATGGCTGCCCCAGGTACATTTGAAATAGTCTGGTGCACCAGGTAGAAAGGGGGGAAGCCAGACAAAGATATCCCGAGCACAAAGACGATCAGGTTGCAGCCCGTTCAAAGCAGCATCGTGAAGTATGAAGACAGCATGTTTTGTTCGATGAAAGAAGTCGCCCCGTCGATAGCAATCAGGTTGGCCATGTAAATCGACTTGTTTCTTGATATCTCGAAGTGCAGCATGGAGGTGTTGGTGAATAGCTGACTCGGTCCGAACCTCAGATGATTCCGTCTCCAGCTCAGCCGCCGCTGCAGCGTCCTCCGTCAACTCCAAAATCTCATTGGAGAGGCTGTCATCGATGAAATGTGTGCCAGTCGTGATGTCGGCATATTCATCGTGGTCACATATAAAGGTAAGCTTGTCTTGAAGCTGTGTGTAAGCCGCCGTCGATAGGCAAGCGCCGTTTTGTTCATCCGGCACACCTGAATGGATCACCAGTCAGTATCCTACGGCATATCCATTCTTGGTGGCGACATACCAGATTCCCCATGTGAGCCAACATTTGCATTGTTCATTCCTTCCCTATCTCCTTGTGGTGCACTACCCGAAGGTGTTAGATGGGCGTCGTTTGATTGCCCCATTGGCACGGCTGGCTGTTCAATGTGTATTCCAAGTCGAGGTGCGAAGAAACCCACTGCTGGGACCCTTGATGGCTGAACAGGCACGGAAGCTGATGACACAGCAGGGCGTAGAGGATTGACGTGGGACCCAACAGCTGATGCAGCCCGACTCGAAGGGCGTGTTGCAGTTGGAACTTCCTTCCTTTTGCGGCCTGCATTCGCGCGCGCGCCACCCCAATTAGCACTTCATTGACGTTGACCGGATTGGGTCGTTGATGTGTTTGATGCTCGCATATCATTCATCCCGGAAAAAAACAAAGTTACAGATTTGAGGAACGACAACCGACGACGACGACTGACGCGTCGGCTTCTCGGTCGCACTCTCTCACGGTCGATCTGAGTGGCTGTGTGTCCTGACTCCAAATCGGGAGTCAGGCAGCCACAGGAGCGTGACATGAGCCTGGGAATGTGCCAAAGAGGGAAACGAGAGGCGTTTGATGATGAATAAGGGTCCACGAGACACATTGATGGCAGGAAAGGGTTCGGGAGGTGCTTTGATGGCGCGGGAGGACATAGCCGAACACCGTTGATGGCAGGGAAGGGTCTTGGAGATGCTTTGGCGGGCGTGGGAGGGTCGTTGATGGAGAGGAGCAACATTGATGGGAGGTTGCCAAACAAAGGTGATGACAAACAAACACCGGTGGTGAGGGACTTAGAGAATTATGGCTGGAGGCTCAAAATTAAGCAACAATTTAATGCTGGTGTCGGGCATTTAGTGCTTTCAAGGCAGTTTTGCCTTGTTGAGGCACCGGATCAACAAGGCATATTTGGCTTAAGTTGTGGGAAGATCAGGTGCATTTGACACATCACGTCCACGTTGATAATTTAGCGCCCCCTTACGCGATTCAAACACTGCTTGGAAGTGTCACTCTAATGTCACTCCAGGAGCATAGTTCGGTGTCTCCTGCTTTAACAAACGCATTCTGAGACCTGAGCTCCGGGATTTGAGGTCCCCTCATATTGCCAAAAAGGCTCCGTGAACCGAACCTTAAGTAGTCCAGAGGATCTGGATAGATCTAGCCATCACTGCCATATTTACACCAGTTTTCCTTGCGAAAAATCACCAAATTGCCTCTCAAGCAGGCTCTCTTCAATTTCCCTGCTCAAAAACTTGGGATCCAGTATTATGATATAAAGGATGATGTGTGCCAAACCCTGGAGGTAGAAGTGGAATGTGGAAGGAGGTAGTTGAGATTTTCAAATACTGTTTGTGTTTCAAATAAGATAGGGAACATTAGTCTCCCGTAGGCAATGGACTATTATGATGGACTCGCGTTACTCGTCTTGTATAATAGTCTGCTTTCACGCGCACCCTGGATACCGGGGTATAGCCAAAGCTATCGATATCGTCCAAAAAAGGCGATTCATTACATAAGACTGCTATGCACATGACAGTACATGACTTTGTTGATTGACAAATTTGCACAGTCCAAGTGTCATCATCATCTCGCGTCGCGTCACTGGTCAATGCAGCATGGAAGAGCAGCGTAATTGGTTCCGTTTACCATCCACTCCAAATCCACAACCAGGAAGCCACTTGGAACCCTCTTCTTCCTATCTCACTGGCCAACTCACTCCTTTTTCCTCCAAAACATTCCAAGTCCCTCAATGTCGACAGGCTTTCAGTACCCAATATTCTGTGACTGGGCGCATTCCTATGAGTCCTCGAGCAGCTGCAGGCAAGAGAAGGCATCCATCTGATAAGGAAAACGAACTCCCCACCCTACCATCTGCTGCCAACCATCTACCCTTGAAGAAACAGAAACGCACCCCAAGGCCGACCGCCAGTCCCTATGGGGGCAACGAGACGTCTGAATGCCGTGGGACAGAGCCAAAGAGAATGCGACAGGAGAAGTTAGACGACAGACGATCCACTCCACTGGCTTTACATTGGGCACATTCCTCCTCGAGGTCTTCTGTAATGATGTTTCTCAGTCCGTGAGCCATGGAAAGACGGTCAGGTGGTTTCTAGCTGGAGAATACCCTGCACTCGTACTAGAAGCCTGGTACAAGTCTCCTGGTTGCAAAAAATTCACTGATCATCCACTCATGTACTCTACAACCACCTCGTATGAGAAAATACAACCAACCCTATGTTAACGTCATTTGCTGCTCAGATTGCTGGCTCCATTAGTTCACGAGGCGAAGCAGGCTGTCGACATATTCCTTCAAGTTGATAGTCATGTGGCTCCACAGATGGTTGACAATGCTCCAGTAGAATGCTCTTGACATGAGCACGTCCAAAAGGAGTGTTATGAAAAGTTTTCACACTGATGGAATTGCAGGAGATGAGTCTGGAAGAGAAAAGTTGGTTTCATTGGAAATTCTACAATACTACACTGAACATGAGACATCAAGTGAGACAGCGCAACACGCTAATTAAAGGGCGCGCTGCATCAATTTGGCTGTGCTTGGTCAACACATGATTTGCACATGATGCATTTCTATATCACAATTCAGGACCCGTACGTGAAGACAGACTAAGGGAACATGCACATTGCACAACCAATGGCATCACATGTTGTTACTCTTCTGTGATGCTGGGCAGGATTGTCCACCTGACTTACCCACCCTGTCAGCTTAATAATACTGGGACGTGGGGTCCCTGCCCTGGTATTATTAAGCTCGACTACAATGTAGACCCAACACCAGCCTTAAATCAGGCCCTACCGCCACCAAAAGACTTCACAGCACCAAGTCCCTCTGACATATTTGGGAATGCGACATCAGCAAAGTGTTATGCTTAACAAACCATTCCAAGGTTCGGGCAGAGTATGCAGGAAAGTGGAAAGGCGAAGAGCAAAGTGATTGCTAAATCTAAGGAATCTACTATAGTACAAGAGGTTTATATAGGTACTGACTATAGGCGGTAGCGGATGAGTCAGTACTGCGGAAGGCAGTGCGCATGAGTAAGGCGACTGCAGAAGGCTATGTACAGTGAGTAAGCTGACTGCGGAAAGTGAGTCAGCGCTGGAGCGAAGTATACTAAAGGGGATGACGAAGTAATGTAATGAGTCAGACTGGAAATCGAAGGTTGCGAAAGTAGACATTAGACATAGTAAGCTCGTAAGAGGGCGCCGAGTCGGGCCGATAAGTAAAAGATATGACGTGGTCCTCATACCATAGAGTCCGTAACATGTTCCCCTCTCCAAGCTCTGTGTCCTCACAGAGTCACTGTCCCCATCCCTCGTTGTTGCCGGGATCGGACCAGTTCAGACTTTCCTTGAGGCTCCAATCATATATCAACTCCTCGTTGATGGCTACGGCGAGTTCGAGGCCTTTGATGGCCAGCCGAATGCGTCGGTTTTCGATGACGAGGGTGCTGGTGTAATTTCCGAGAATTTGTTTTTCCTCGGGAGTCGGGGCGACGGGGAGATTGGACAGCGAGTGAAGCCGGATATGCATCTGGCGATGGAGGAGGTCGGCGAGGGAAGTTTCAAGGGCATGGATTTGGTCTCTCATGGAGAGTGCTTCGTTCATAAGGGCGGCGATGGCGGGGTTGATGTCGGTGGTGGAGGTGGAGGTGACGATGGTGTTTGACATGGCGGTGAGGATGGTTGAGAGATAAAAGAAGAAGGGGGAGGCTATATTGGGCAGGGGAAAAGACTAGAGCGGGGAACTCGGTGTGTGGTTGACTGATGAGGTCGATACTTGTCATGGATTCTGAGAGCTGTCTTTTATCGTGGGCGAGATGGGTTCTGCCGATGGAAATCACGGATCAAATCTTGAGCGTTCTGAACATTAGTTCGAGGTTCCCATGTGTTCTCTTCTGGACCATATCCTTCCTGCTGGACGAGGTACTGGATCTTTCCGCGGAACTTTCAAGAGTCTAGGATCGTAGACACATGGTACTCTTCTCGTCCTTCGACGATGATCGGATCAGGGGCTGGTTTCTTTTTCTGGATGGCGTATTTCGGAGTTTCATATGGTGACAACAGGGTCTCGTTGAACACAGGGTGAATCATCTTCCAAGTCTTCGGAAGATCAAGAAGGTACGTGCTAGCTCCTTTCTTCTCTAGGACTTTGAATGGTCCATGTCGGAGTGCATCAAGTTTCTTTGAGGGTCGATCGGTCCTGATGTTAGTCCCTTCCAGCCACACCTTGTCTCCGATGCGGTAGTCCCGAGACGGACTTCGCCGTGTGTCAACTGTCTTCTTCATCTGATCCTGTGCTTGTTTCAGCGCAGCATTGGCTTCTTCTCGTGCCTGTTTGAGTTTTTTCAAGAAGTCGTTGGCAGCCGGATTGGTATCTTCTAACACGAGCTCTCCCTTCCATGGATGTAAACCGTAGTTGAGGTAGAATGGGGTGTGCTTTGTTGCCTGATGTTCTTTGTCATTGTACTGGAACTCTGCGATTGCGATCCATTCAGCCCAATCATCCTGTAGATGGTTGACAAAGTTTCGTAAGAATGCTTCCGTCTCCTGATGCGATCGCTCGGCCTGTCCGTCAGTCTGTAGGTGGTATGCGGTGGACAGGTTCCTCTTGATCCCTAACATGCGGCAGAGTATCTCCATGAACTTTGCGGCAAACTGCGGTCCCCTATCGCTGATGATCTTCTTGGGGATCCCATGAAGCTTCCATATCTGATCCCGATAGATCTTGGCTAATCCTTCCGCTGATAGTTCCACGGTTGTCGGAATGAGGTGAAGCATCTTCGAATGTCTATCCGTGATGACCAGAATTGCGTTTTTTCCATCAGATTCTGGTATTGGTCCTACGATGTCGATTCCTATGTCTTCCCATGGGTGACTTGGTGCTGCATGGGGATGTAGCGGAGCATGTCACTTTTGTCGGTTAATCTTGTTGCGTTGACAAGTGTCGCAACCCTTCACGTACTTCTTCACATCATGCAGTATGGTAGGCCACCAGTAGGTGCGAGTGAGGAGTTCATGTGTCCGGTACTGCCCTGGATGTCCAGCCACTGGTGCATCATGTGACTCGAACATCAATTCTTGTCGTAATTGTGGATCTGGCGGGACATAGACTCGTTCTCCTGCATAGGTGATCCCATTCTCCTGTTGATACCAATGAGGATTCTTTTTTAGGCCCTGCGCTACTTCTGTCTCCATGCGGTTCGAAGCCTTGATGCGTGCGATCCATGGGTTTTCGATGGTTGTGATGTTTCCAATTTTGATGGAATCAGATGTCTCACCCCCTTCAAAGAATTGTTCCTCCGTGAACATCTCCATTTGTACCACATCTTCTGATTCCAACCATTTCAAGAATAGTCCCTCCTTGAGCATTTGGTCACTGTCCTGTGGTTCGAGTTCCGCTTCATACCAGGGTAAGCGTGACAGGATGTCCGCTTTCGCATTGGTCTTGCCGGGCACATGCCGTAATTCGAAGTCATAGTCTTGTAACTTCATTTTCCAGCGTTGCTGTCGTTGATTCAGGTCCTGAGGACGACGGAAATATTCCAGGTTCTTGTGATTGGTCAAGATTTCAAAACGTTCCCTGGCTTCGAGCAGATAGTGTCTCCAATCTTTTAATGCTTCCACGACCACCAGGAGTTCTTTGTCATATATCTCGTAATTCTGTTCGGCCGCGGACATGGTCCGCGACAAGAACACGATGGGGTGCCATTTGTCGTCTTGCTTCTGAGAGAGTACTGCTCCAATTGCATAGCCCAATGCATTGGTTTCAACCCTGAACTGTCCCTCTGGTTTCGGTAATGCCAAGACTGGTGCCGATGTAATTGCCCATATGAGACCTTCAAAAGCTTGCTGCTCTGTTGGTCCCCAAGTAAATGCCGTACCGCCTGTGAGCGCGGTGAGAGGTTTCGCGATGTTTGAGTACCCTTCAATAAAACGTCGATAGAAGTTAGCAAATCCAAGGAACTTCTGAACTTCCTTTTTTGATGTGGGTGCTCGCCAGTTTCGAATTGTATCCATCTTCTCAGTTTCCATCTCAACACGTCCCTCACCAACCACATATCCCAATATAGGACATTTCGTTACTTCCCATAAACACTTCTTCTCCTTTAGGAACAAATCATTGTCCGATAGGATCTGTAGGATTTCTTTGGTGTTTTGCGCGAGTTCTTCCTTGGTTTTACCAATAACTACAATGTCATCCATATAGATCACGCAGATACATCGGCAGATCTGGTCCTGGAATAGACTAGCCATCATTCGAGAGAATGTTCCCGGGGAGTTGCAAAGACCGAAAAACATGACCAATGGTTCGAACAATCCTCGACTGGTGAGGAAGGCAGCTTTCCATTCATCGCCCTCCTTAATCCGGACGTTGTTATAGCCCCACATGATGTCCATTTTATTGAAGTAGACCGCATCTTTCAATACATCCAAGAGATCGGATATTCGTGGGAGTGGGAACTTGTCTTTGACCGTGAATTTATTGACCATGCGGTAATCTTGTACCAATCATTTGGAGCCATCCTTCTTGTTGATGAAGAAGCAAGGGGAGGCATAAGGGGATTTGGATGGGCGGATCTTTCCTGTTGCTAGACCCTCGTCAATGAATGCGTCCAATTCTTCTTGTTCCTTTTGCGTCATAGGATATGTATTTCCCCTTAGTTCCTTTGGTGTGTCCGGTGTAAGTTCAATGCCATGGTCCCATTCCCTCTCCTTTGGGATCTTATCAAAGTTCTCTTTTTCGAAGAGATGAGCAAATCGTTCAACATATGAGGGTCGTTTGGTTGTGGGAGGTGGTGTGGGAGTGACAGCTTCCAGAATAGGGTCTCCAGGCTTCCATTTCTGATCTGACTTTTTGGGTGCATCTTTGTCGCGCACCTCAACCATGCGAACCCAGTGTTTGCGACCATTAAGGTTAATCCTGAAATCTGAGTGTTTGGTTCGACATGTTGTTGGGCACCGGTTAAATGTTACCGCGCCGGTTGTCCAATTGATTGTGGGGTTGTGGTGTACCAACCAGTCATGTCCCAAGAGCATGTCCATTCTCCCAATGTCCAGTACCATTGCTTCCATGGTTTCCTGATGTGCTCCCAAATCCAGTTTGACTTTGGCAAGTTGGCTCGCTTTCTGTTGTCGATTTGGTGATCCATCCGCATTTAGAATTGCTATGGGCGGTATTCCTCGCGTGGGGAGGTTCTGTTCGCATACTATTCTGGGATGGATGCATGTGCGTTCACATCCGCTGTCAACCTCAGGTCGGATAACCTTTGGTCCTCGTCGTGTTTTGAGCTGAGCTAACAGCCTGATTTCTCGTCTTTTCGGAGGGTTATCTCCCTTCACAATCTTAGTCGACGCAGTGGCTCGCTTGGCAGGGATGACATAGGTTCTATTGTCTGCAGTCATACAAGGCAAGCAAGTCCGTTTAATAGATAAGGGTCGCGACTTAGCGTCGTTTAATCGGACCCTTCGGGAAAATCCTTCTCGTCGGCTTCTAAGATTGTGGTTTCATCATTCTCGGCATCTTCCTCGGACACCTTCCTAACCCTTCCGGAGTTCTTCTTCGGCTTGCGGCAGTTGCGCGCGATATGGCCTTCTTGGTCACAGTTGAAACACTTGCGACCATCTTTCTTCTTTGGAGCGCTACAGTCTTTAGCCAGATGACCGAAGCGTTGACAGTTGTAGCAATGGGCTACTCCTGCTTTGTCGATCTCCATGGCCTTGCCCTGACCACCATAAGTGGTACCCGATCCGGTGCACATGTCGCCGCCACCTCGGATGACCAGTGCGTGTCCTTCCATCTGTTGTCCCTTGTTTCGGATCTCCTTTGCGTAATCGGTGTACATCTTGCCATCGCTAGCCACTTGTTCAGAGATTCTGCGGTTGATGTTTTTCTCTAGGATGTATTTCCCAGTTTCTTCGCCAAGGTTTGACAGTTTCAAGAGTTCTTCAAATTCATCCAAGAATTCATCAGTTTGAGTTACCTTTGTGTATAACTAGGTTATTTTGATGCCAGCGTCGATTTCTCATGAAAATGTCGGGAACATATTAGTGTTTCCCCCGATCAGAACTCTTTGCAAACAACTGAATGTTCCCTTTTCAATCTATGCACCCAATTCTACTGTTTCAGGACTTCGAGTCTCGCTTTGGCAGCGACCGACTTGTTGGCGATGGAGAATCGTGTGGCGAAAAACCTAGCCAGGTGTTCTCGTTGTCAACGGCAAGAGCGTCTAACTTGTTACTGGCCCAGTGTCTGCCGGACCCTTCCATCATGCGGGATAGCGCCGCAAGAATCTTCTGATCGTCTGTGAGGCTCTTTTGGAACCTGATGTATAGTTTGGTGGCTTTCCACCACTCGTCAAAGGTGTATCTGTCCTTGAACATCCCAGGATCCTTGATGATCTTGGATGTATCCATTGTTTGTACAGCCGGGGCTTCTGCCATGTCTAGAGTCTGCAGAGGAGGAGAGGAGTCGGGTTGTTGGGATGAAGATGGGGTTCGGGATACAGGTAAGGATTGAAAATGAGTCCCTGTTCTAGGTGTCTGTTCGATATCTGACTGCGCGGAGTCAAAAGTAAATTCATCAGGGGACTCGTCAGCGGAATCGGTGGCAAAACGTTCAGAGTATTTCCTCTGTAAATCTCTAAGGAATCTCTGTTCCTGCGCGTCTGTTGGTCTCAAGAAGGGGTCAAGTCTCTCGTTTCGTGCCCAGCAGTTGTACTCGGTCTGTTGTTCTTCGGTGGTGAAGTGGGCGTAGATCTGTTGCTTCGAGTAAGACGTGATGATGTGGCTCTGGGACGTCTCGATGTGAGCGTCCTAATCAATCTTCTGATAACGGTTGTCTGGACACCGATAAACTCTCTGATCTCTGTGATCCGACGTGTCTGAGGTCCTTCTTGAACGCGAAAGCTTTCGAGTTCGTTCTGTCGGGCGTTGTAATGCGCGATCTGGTGTTGCCAAGCAAGATGGATGCTCTCTGCTATCTCGCCGTGGGGGCGATGCTCGTCGTTGTCTAGTTCTTCATCAAGCACCTGCTGTAGGATGCGACGGATCTCCGATTCGATGTACTGCTGGATAAGCATAAAATTGATACTGTCTCGAGGACTTAGCTCCTCCTGTCGGGCTTCTGGCGTGCTGAATGGGTTACTGGTGAAGTCTTCAAAGAAGCACAACATCTTGACTCATCTGGTAGTTGCTCTCTTCGCTCTGGGCAAACCTAACGAGATTTAGCAACTTGTTATGCTTAACAAACCGTTCCAAGGTTCGGGCAGAGTATGCAGGAAAGTGGAAAGGCGAAGAGCAAAGTGATTGCTAAATCTAAGGAATCTACTATAGTACAAGAGGTTTATATAGGTACTGACTATAGGCGGTAGCGGATGAGTCAGTATTGCGGAAGGCAGTGCGCATGAGTAAGGCGACTGCGGAAGGCTATGTACAGTGAGTAAGCTGACTGCGGAAACCGAGTCAGCGCGGGAGCGAAGTATACTAAAGGGGATGACGAAGTAATGTAATGAGTCAGACTGGAAATCGAAGGTTGCGAAAGTAGACATTAGACATAGTAAGCTTGTAAGAGGGCGCCGAGTCGGGCCGATAAGTAAAAGATATGACGTGGTCCTCATACCATAGAGTCCATAACACAAAGTATCTCGGCTCCCTCCGTTCCGTTCCCTACCATCTCGACCACACACGATCAAGCTCCCACGGCACTGGAACTGTTCTGGACAGCAATCACCATTGTCGACAGTCTCCGCCTCTGCCTCCCACTGCCATGAACGACGTTGGGAACAGCTTGTCCTGCCTCTCTTGTCCTCCAGCGCTACTCGCCGCACTCATAATGCCCCGCCTTCACGACTGGTGATGAACAGTGCCACGTAGCCTTGCTGACTCAGCCTGACTGGGGAGCTGTCTCGCCCCCTGAGACAGCTCGTCCTCCACGTTCATGTTGGACTCCCTCTCGCTACCGTCGGGCACCTCCATTTCACACCCGTTCCAGCTGTCGCAGCCCACAATGACTAGCATCCTCTGAGAGCCTTGGTGGCTCCAGTCCGTGGCGTTCCCACCCCCGAACGGCTTACCCTCAGCATCCTGCCACATCTATCACCATCGGAGCCCTTCCTACCCCTCTCCACCTTCGCTGCAGTTTCCACCTTGGACGCCCCGGTAATCCCAGCCACGCCCGCTCTGAATTGTTTGCGCTTCAGTGCCCACTCCTCTCGTCACCCCTCCATTATTATATTGTTCTCGATATCTCAGCAATCAAAGATAACAATGTATTCATTAAATATTAACATGATTTTCTAAAGATTATCTGTCTGATTTCACGAAACAAGTCAGGAAAGGAGTGATTAGTGCCCAGAGGGCTTCGGAATGAATATGAAAGGCTGGAATACGAGAGGTAGGGGAATATTGCCATGGGTATCAAAGGATGGTCTGGTGGATTAGGATGTTGCCGTCGATGCATCAGCAGTTAGGTGGTGTTGGTACCACTTGTGGAGCTGCCCCCGCCCTCGCCAGATCTGTCCTTGTCGGGTGCAGGCATGTCTTCTGGGTCGCTCTCCACAGTCTCTGCACTTTTGTGCTTCTTGCATTGGCGAGTTTCTCCAGTTGCGTCCTGACTGCAGGTACATTTTTTGCCATAATCAGATCGGTGACGGCGCGGCACCAGGGCGGTAATTTCACCTTTGTTGATCTGTCGCTTGTGTTCTGTGTTGAGGGTGCTGAACTCATCATCGGTAAGCTTTCTCCAGTATATTTTCCACCTCTCCAGAAGTTCCTCAAGTTCATGCAAGGCACTGGATGCTGCACTGAGGTTTGCAAATGGGATTTTATCTGGCCAACCATCGATCTTGACTTTATATTGTGAAACAACCTTCTGCCAGTAATATTTGTATTCCATCTTCGCACCCTCATCATCGGCAACTAGCCCTGATGCATAGATTTAGAATTATGAACCAAAGTGAAACTCTCATGACTTACAAAGTTTATCCAAGATCTTGTTCTGAATCTCTGAACGAATAGCCGAAACACGCTGCTGGTGGTTTTGCTGATGATTTTGTGCAGCTCCTAAATATCTTATTAGAGGCCGGACTCCGAAATAATTGCACCTTGAAACAAAGCTCATAATCCCTGCACAGCATAACCTTCCATTTTACAGAGGAGGTCCTGTGGGTCGGTCTTGCACACAACCTCTAGAAAGCCATCAACACCAGGGGATGCATAGTACATGTTTTTGAGGGGTAAGGTTGTCGTTCCACGTGTTACCAGCAACAGGGCTTCAGCGCCTGTACGAGACCTGAGATTGTTCAACTATGTTGGTTGTTAAGTAGGTGAAACATCGGAGCTTCGTCGGAGTCCGTCGGAGGTCGGACGTAGGACTGAGACCGGAGCGGAACTCCGGAAGTGCGGAGGAACAACGAAGGGGAGGGACGTGGCTTCAACGTATGTGTTGCGCCGCCGTTTGTTGGATAAGGTGTCCCAATTTCAGGAGGTCGGAGGAGAGGTCGGAGGTGCGGAGGTCCTCGGAAAGATCTCGGTGAGAGACACGTTGACGTGGAAATGGTCGGACGACGTTGGAGTTGTGACTCAGACACAGTACTGAGCTCGTCGAAGGGTAACGATGGAGGAAGAGCAGTAGATGAGGATGTCGTCGGCATATTGTACCACAGCGAGGATCTCTGGCATGAACGGGGAGTAGAGGAGTGAACTTTGTTGATATTCGAACTGAGGAACTACAGGTATGGTACGAGCTTAAATACCTAAATGATATTACTTTACGGAGATGGTCGGAGTAGGTCCGGAGTTGTGGCGTAAGTTGCCAGCGACTGTAACGAACATTGGAGATGTCGGTCAACGGACCATGCGAAAAAGGTGATGCATAAGTAAATGGGAATATGAATATGAAATGCATAAAGGCATGGAGTTATGAATATGAAATGCACGATGGCAACGTGCGGAGATGCGGAGGTAATGGATGTCCGGAATGTCAGAGGACTATCGGAGTGGATCGGAGATTCGGAGACGGATATAACAGTATTCCCCTCTTAGGTCTGACACCCATGGAAGACCGCGAGAAAATAAACAAGGTCATGTGGTCTCAGTTATTTAGCGGAGATGAGTGGCTTCAAGGGTTTCTTCCAGTTACCACCAACATGCCCCAAGGCTCGAGCACACAGCCCACCCGATCCAGCGCCAACCTAGACGACTCCGAAGAGGAGCTCCTGCGCTGTCTGGCGCAGATACACAAGGAGAAGGAGGAGGCCGAGGCAAGGAAGAAGGCCGAGGCCGAGAGGAGGGCGAGGGAGGCAGAGGCGAAGAAGAAGGCAGAGGCGGAGGCGAAGGCGGAGGCGGAGCGGAAGAAAACAACAAAAATGGGGAAGCAGAGGGCGGAGAGCGGAGCGGAGGAGTCGGAGGTCCGGGGGGAGGCGTGTCAGGCCTGTGCGCAGGCGAAGGTGGAATGCAAGTGGGCGTTGTGAGTACCCATTTCTCCATTTTCTTTTTCTTACTGACAATCTCCTTAGGCAGGGAAAGGGCACCACATGCCAGCAGTGCAAGGACGGCAAACGGGTATGCCTGAAGGCCGGCGAGACATGGGCGAAGCGGAAACGGGGAAAAACGGAGGAGGCCGTCGCGGAGGTCGCGGGCCCGAGCGGGGTGAAAAACTGCTGCGGCGCAGGGGTCGCGGAGGAGCTCCGGGGGCTCCGGGAGGCTCTGGAAGAGAGGGAGGAGCAGTCGGCGAGGGTCAGTTGGGCGCTGCTCCGGCAGCTTCAAATTATGAACAACCACCTCGCCTACCAGAACTTCCTGCTGGAGGCGGCGGCTCCGGAGTCGGAGACGGAGGATGGAGAAGAGGAAGAAGGAGAGGAAGAGGACGAGGAAGAGGACGAGGGGTTGGCGGACGGGGAGCTTGCAGAACTGCAAGTGGAGAAAGAGGAGGCGGAGGGAGAAACGGAGGAAGAGTCGGAGGATGACGGTCCGCCGGCCAAGAAGGCCAAAACCCAGTAGCCCCTCCCCCCTCTAATTTTTATTATTATTATTTTATTTTGCAATATCAATGTCTTGCGCAGTTCTATAGGCGTGATAAGGGGCCTGGTTTCTCCGGATACGTGGAGTGGAAATCCGCGACTAAGTCCGTCGCGTGTTCGAGTTCCGTGGCGGGTAGCCAGGACTGTTCCTCATCGGTTCCTTCATAGCCTAGCCAACGGACTAGGTAGAGCAGTTTGCAAGAACGCCGACGATCCAGTTTGGTGTCAAGGATTTCGGCGATTTTGTATTCCACTTCTCCTTCAACGTCGATCGGAGGAGGCGGAGTTACTGTCTGGTTTGGAATGTTGTTCAGAACAGATGGCTCCAGCATGGAGATGTGGAAAACGGGGTGAACACCGCGTATGGTGTCCGGAAGTCGGAGGGTGTAAGAGTGTGTACCATTCCTGGCAAGGACGTCAAAGGGGCCAAGGTACTTTTCAGACAGCTTTTTGGAGGGTCGTGTAGTGCGGAAAAACTTAGCCTTCACAAAAGCTTGCTGTCCTACTTCGAGCGGAGGGGGCGGAGCACGCCGGAGATCGGCAGAGCCTTGATAACATCATTGAGCTTCTAGGATTGTAGATTTGAGTTCTTGGTGAAGCTCATCCAGGTCTACGACGAATTGTCGGGCACGGGCGGATGCGAGGTCGCGCTCCGGATGGACGGAGAGGTTCGGATGATAACCTTTATTGGCGAAGAAGGGCGAGATCCCGGTCGTAGTACTCGGAGCATTGTTGTACGCGAACTCCGCAAGTGGAAGTAGCTCGGACCAGTTGTCCTGCTGATAGTTGCAGAAGATGCGGAGGTACTGTTCCAGGGTCTGGTTGGTACGTTCGGTTTGACCGTCGCCTTCAGGATGGTAGCCAGAGGTGAAGTGCAGAGTCATGTTGAGGGCTTTTCCGAGGGAGCGGAAAAAGCGGGAGACGAACTCTGGGCCTCAGTCGGAGGTGACATGTTCCGGTACTCCGTGCTTGGAGAACACATGCAGGATGAACAAGGTGGCTAGATCTTCGGAGGTGCAGTGGATCGTAGTCGGAACAAAAATGCTTTGTTTTGTCATTCGGTCAACAATAACAAGGATTGCATCAAAACCGCCGGAGGTCGGAAGTGTCTCGATGAAGTCCATGGATATGGAGTTCCACGGAAGGTTCAGAACTGGGAGTTGCTTCAGCATACCATAGGGCTTGTGGTGTTGAGGTTTAGAGCGCATGCAAGTGGTGCAGGATTTGCAGTACTTTTTGACAAAGTCTCGAACACCAGGCCAAGTATAATCTCGTTGAATGAGACTAACTGTCTTGTTCTGTCCGGGGTGTCCGGAGAGAATATGGTTGTGCTTGTTGCGGAGGGTGCGGAGCCAGAGGTTATCGGAGTCGGGGACGTAAATGCGACCACTATGACGGAGGAAACCGTCGGAGTCTACGGACCAGTGCGGTTTGGGCTCCTTGAGATGGTCGGCATAGATTGGGTCGGATGGGAGTGAGCGGAGGATGTCGGAGTGCAACTGTTCAATGTCCATTATGACTGTGGCGCGGAGAACAGGGGTGAACAACTCCGTAGCTCGGAGAGATGCGGACAGCTGTTCTTGGGAAAAGACTGGTCGGAAGTTGCTTGGATTTACCGACGCATAGTCGCTATTCCCCTCTTTGGAATAGACGTCCCATCGTCTAGTCAAAGAGTCCAGTTTGGTACCGAGACGTCCGGGGCGGAAGCGAATCAAGAGATTGAACTGAGAGAGGAACTCGGACCACCGAGCTTGTTGGCAGGTGAGAACCTTTGTAGTGGCGAAGTACTCCAGTTTCTTGTGGTCCGTGACAACGTCGATCAGAGCAGCGGAGCCTTCAAGGTAATGTCGCCATACCTTGAATGCTTCATGGATAGCAAGTAACTCCTTGTCATGCGTGTCATAGTTGAGTTCCGGGGTGGTGAAGGTGCGGGAGTGGAACGCTACTGGGTGTATCTCCTCGTCAGAAGTCTGGATGGACAAAATAGCACCAAGTGCATAGTCAGAGGCGTCCGTCTCGATGATAATAGGTCAATCAGGAATCCAATGAGTGAGGACCGGTGCTTTGGTAAAAGCAAGTTTCAACTCATTGAACGCACTCTGTTCGGAGTCGGAGAAACGGAACGGAGTACCCTTCCGGGTGAGTCGGGTGAGCGAAACAACAATGTCCAAATAACCGTGAATGAAACATTGATAGAAATTCGCGAATCCAAGGAAAGACTGTATGTCCTTCACTTTCCGAGGTTCAGGCCACTCTTGAATGGTCTTCACCTTGGTTTCGGACATGTGGAGACCGGAGGGAGAAAGGATGAAACCAAGATATTCGACTGTGTTGACAGAAAATTTGCACTTGTCGGAGTAGACGTAAAGTCCGTTCTTGTGGAGACGTCGGAGTAAATGAGAATGTCATCGAGGTAGACCACCACTGTAACATCGAGGAGGTCACTGAAGATATCATTCACAAATTGCTGAAAAGCGGCAGGGGCGTTGGATAGTCCAAAAGGCATAACAAGCCATTCAAACGATCCGTAACGAGTGCGGAAAGTGGTTTTCCATTCATCTCCGTTGGCAATGCGGACAAGATGATATGCATGTCGGAGATCGAGAGTGGTATAAACACGCGCTTTTCCGGCAGTGGAAAGGAGGTCGGAGATGAGCGGAAGAGGGTATCGATCCTTCTTGGTAACTTTGTTCAGGCCCCGATAGTCGACGCACAGGCAGAGGGAACCGTCCTTCTTTCAGACAAAGAGGACTGGAGCGCCGTGCAGAGAGCAAGAGGGGCGAATGAAACCAATGGCCAAATGTTCGTCTATGAAGTTTCACAGGGCAGATAGTTCGGATTGTGAAATGGAGTACATAGGGTCAATAGGGGGAGTCGATCTGTCTTCTAACTCGATGCAGAGGTCATACAGATGATGCGGAGCGAGGGTGTCTGCTTTTGTCTTGCTAAAAACATCGGCAAAATCGTGATATTCCTCTGGGATATGGGAGAGGTCCAGAGGTTCCTTGGACATGGAAACGGATTGGGCGAAGATCGTGTGGTCGGAGAGGTGAATTCGGAAAGATTGGGCACCCAGAAGTTTGCAAGCGCGCACAAATGCGGCTGCATTTATCAATGCAATATTCGGAACAACGTCCGGAGTAGCAGCGGGTGTGCCGGAGTCGGAGGTCGGAGTATCGGGAGAGGTCTGCGGAGGTAGCGGAGCTGACCTGGCAGAAGACATCAAGGTCGGAGACTCCTTCAAGAGCTGTGGATGGAAAGTAATACTGCCCAATACCCAGTCAATCATAGGATTGTAGCGGGTGAGCCAGTTGTATCCAAGAACCATAGAGCAGGAGGAATCGAGCGGAGTCACGTAGGCTGTAATGGCCATATATTCACCGGAGGAAAAGTATACAGGGAGATCAACCGCCTGAGTAATGACGGAGTTGGACGTTCTGTCAAATAATTTAAGTTCGATCAGAGGTATGGAGGTGAAAGGGAGTTTATAGGATGAAGCATAATGGGAGTCAATAAAACAATGAGTAGAGCTGGAGTCCACAAGGGCGGCTATCGGAGAAGAATCAGAGATAAGCAGAGATGTAAGTCGGACACGGAGGGAATTGGGATCGGAAAGAGCGGAAGCGTTGAGTAGAGCGGTAGTACGCATGGGTTCAACGCAGTCCTCAGGCTGTACAGAGTCCTGTGGACTGCCCGCTAATTTTTTGTTTCGTCCATGGTCTTGGCTTGGGCAGCGCGCGCCTTAGCCTTAGAGGCGGAGGACGAAGACTTCAGGCAATCTTTCGCGATGTGTCCAGCTTTGCCACAAAACATACAGAGGTTGTTGTCAAAACGGCGTTTGCGTTCCTCTGGAGTTAGCTTTCCGTCTTTTCCGAGTTTGTCGGAGATGTCGGACTTGGGAGTGGAGGAAGGCTTCGACTGTTTGCCCTGGTTCTGTGTCTGCGGTTTGGCTTTGGAGTTTTTATCGGAGTTTGCGGAGGGGGTTTTAGCTTCGGATTTGTCGGATTTGGATGCGGACTTGTCGGAGCGGGACTTCTCGCGATGACGTTCCCAGTGGCGAGCATCAATAGTCTGTGCTAGCTCCCTAAGTGCTGGTAACGTGCTTGGCTTTGCTTGAGTCCCAAGGACATCTTTAATCCGCTCCACCAACCCGGAGTAGTACCGGTGATGCAGGGCGGAGCTGTCCCAGTGTGTTTTGGCAGCAAGGCGTGTGAACTCGATATTATACTTGAGAATATGTTGATTTTTGCGCATTTTGAGATTGTCCAGAGAGTCGGCAGCATCCACAACGGGGTCAATGACCCCGAATTCCGTGCAGAGTGTGCAGAGGAATGCAGACCAATCTTCGTACCAGTCCGGGGGGTTGTCCGGGTCCGGTTCAATGATGAAATGCTCAAAATAATTGAGAGCCGTGCCTCGGAGGAAGGAGATGGCAAGAGTGATTTTGGCAGAGTCATCGTCATACTCGGAGTTGTCGCGGAAGAACAATGTGCATTGGAGGATGAACTGGTTCAGTTTCCGGGGATCGGAACCGTCGAAGGTGTCCGGATCCTTAGCCTTTTTGTGATGCTTGTGACCTTTGCTGTGTTTGAGTTCATTGGTCATTAAGAGGAAAGCATCTGCAAGGGCTTGTGGGCCGAAAATATTCTGAGGAGACGGGGGTGCAGATTCTATGGGGGAAGTGGGGATCGGAATATTATGTGGAGGTGTGATGGGCCGAAAACCCGGAGGTGTCGGAGTAGTCGGAGTTACAGGGGATAGTTCTGTTAAATGTTGTTCAACATTTTGTAGAACTTGCTGCCTAGAAGTGCCAGCTTCTGCAGCTTTTGCTGTCTTGGTGTTTCGGAGTGCCATGACTAGCAGGAATCCAAAAATGGTTTGAGTTCGAATATACTGTTAAGTAGGTGAAACATCGGAACTTCATCGGAGTCCGTCGGAGGTCGGACATAGGACTGAGACCGGAGCGGAACTCCGGAAATGCGGAGGAACGCAGAGATGGTCGGAGTAGGTCCGGAGTTGTGGCTTAAGTTGCCAGCGACTGTAACAAACATTGGAGATGTCGGTCAATGGACCATGCGGAAAAGGCGATGCATAAGTAAACGGGAATATGAATATGAAATGCATAAAGGCATGGAGTTATTAATATGAAATGCACGATGGCAACATGCAGAGATGCGGAGGTAAAGGATGTCCGGAATGTTGGAGGGTGTCCGGAATGTTGGAGGATGATCGGAGTGGATCGGAGATTCAGAGACGGATATAACATGCTGGAAGTATAAATGTCAACGAGGTGATACAAGATAAGGTTTGTAAAGACTCACTTCTGATGAGAAACGCAGCGAGGCCTGCCGCAATACCATTTTCTTGGAAGTCCAGAGCAACAGCCCTGTTGCAATGTGGGATCCTGGGACAAAACAGGTTATGCATGCCTCGTGGCAGTGGCAGATCGGATTCTGAGCACGATGTGTGAAACTGCGTGCAGTCGAAGCATGAGTGGCGTGGCTCTGTGAAAGTATGTGTGCGCTGCAGTAGCTGAAGTTCCGGGAGAAGGGTTGCTGGAAAGGGAGTGGGAGGGAGTGGCAGCAACGGAGAGGTGACGAGAGGAGTGGGCACTGAAGCGCAAACAATTCAGAGTGGGCGTGGCTGGGATTACCGGGGCGTCCAAGGTGGAAACTGCAGCGAAGGTGGAGAGGGGTAGGAAGGGCTCCGATGGTGATAGATGTGGCAGGATGCTGAGGGTAAGCCGTTCGGGGGTGGCAACGCCACGGACTGGAGCCACCAAGGCTCTCAGAGGATGCTAGTCATTGTGGGCTGCGACAGCTGGAACGGGTGTGAAATGGAGGTGCCCGACGGTAGCAAGAGGGAGTCCAACATGAACGTGGAGGACGAGCTGTCTCAGGGGGCGAGACAGCTCCCCAGTCAGGCTGAGTCAGCAAGGCTACGTGGCGCTGTTCATCGCCAGTCGTGAAGGCGGGGCATTATGAGTGCGGCGAGTAGCGCTGGAGGACAAGAGAGGCAGGATGAGCTGTTCCCGATGTCGTTGATGGCAGTGGGAGGCAGAGGCAGAGACTGCCGACAATGGTGATTGCTGTCCAGAACAGTTCCAGTGCCGTGGGAGCTTGATCGTGTGTGGTCGAGACGGTAGGGAACGGAAGGGAGGGAGCCGAGATACTTTGCTGATGTCGCATTCCCAAATAGGTCAGAGAGACTTGGTGCTGTGAAGTCTTTTGGCGGCGGTAGGGCCTGATTTAAGGCTGGTGTTGGGTCTACATTGTAGTCGAGCTTAATAATACCAGGGCAGGGACCCCACGTCCCAGTATTATTAAGCTGACAGGGTGGGTAAGTCAGGTGGGATTGTCAGTTTTGATGGCACAAATGAATTCATTTAACACAACATATAGAACAGAATTTTGTCTATTTCATCTTTCTACGACAAAGATTGGAAAATTGAAGACTAGAGTTCTCTTGGAATTCCTTTACTGCAGAGAACTCTAGTCTCTGATTTTTTGAAAACTGCGAAATGGAGGCGAAATAGAGTGGTGGGCAAAATGTCACGCAAAATCACGCTTGGATCATGTGATGCCGTTGGTTGTGCATGTTCCTTATTTGAAACACGAACAGTATTTGAAAATCTCAACTACCTCTCCACTTCTACCTCCAGGGTTTGGTACACATCATCCTTTATATCATAATACTGGATCCCCAAGTTTTTGAGCAGGGAAATTGAAGAGAGCCTGCTTGAGAGGCAATTTAGTGATTTTTCGTAGTATAAGCTGATTGTGGTTTCACAGGTGCACAGCCACATCTCATGTTCAAGAAACCACTGGGTGCAACCAAAACATCTGCGCCACTACGCAGCTCCGATAGGCGCAAGCTCAAACAGCTCGTAGTCGAGGCGTATGGCATATCATCCGAGGACGGCGACGTCCTCGTTCCCGATGGAATTTTGTCTCTCAAGTTCAGCACCCACCTCGACGAACCTGGTGTAAGACTTCCCACCTAACTATCAAGGAACACCCACGATTCAGCCCAATACCTAGGTCGTTTATATCGCGTCTGATGGCGATCCACTCTGGTTCACGACTGGCAAGGGCTCAGACGACCTCATTCCTACGGTGTACACCTTGTGGAAGCGGAGGGGCTTGCTACCTACCATCTCTACACCCGCTGCTGTCATTCCCATTCTCGTGGGAGGTGCAGATCTTATGATCCCAGGAGGTGAGTCCTCGGCGTTCTTCCGGATTTACACGGAAACTGATGCTCCCCACTCAAGCAAGTCGTCCACCACACGCCTTCTTTAAAGGCTCAGGACCTGGTGTCCATATTGCAATATAACCCTGACTGCGAGAGCCCGCGGCTGTCACCCCCTCTGGCTGTTGGCAGGATGGCAGTTCCGAGCGACAGATTGTCGGACGGCTACGAAGAAAGGGGCAAGGCAGTTCTCGTTTTGCACACGTGGAAAGATCATCTGTGGAAAATGGGATCCCAGGGAGACGTCCCCGAAGCCGTGCCATTCAATTCTAAACCATCAGACGAACCTTCTGATATTGTCAATCCCACGGTTTTGCCATCTGACGTCCCAGCAGAAGCCTTGTCAAATCTGGCTATCCAGCCATCTACAACCACACCATCTGCACCATCTTACACCCCGGAAGAAATCACAACACTTCTCAATATATCCCTCTACCAAGCCATAGCTTCTTCCGTCCCTGCCTCTGCCTTCCCGATCCCTGCGACACTCTTTTACACGAACTACATCCTCCCATCTCGCCCAGCCTTCCCAGCATCCATCCTCCCACATTCAGGGCCCTCTCCGTCCGACGCATCTCCATGTCCAAGCGCGTTGGAGATCACCATCAAATCCTCGTCTCACAAATCGCTTACCACCTTCCTCAAGGCCGCGGAAAAGTCGAAGCTTCTTACACTCAAGGCACCTCAGAAACATTCGAAGCAGAACGATCTGCTGATTACCCACGTAAATGAGAAACACTTATCCGTGGAGGAACACGTGCGGTATGCTTCGATGAAAGATATCGAGGCGAAGGCCGCGAAGATGGCAATGCAGGAGGAAAAGGCCAAAGAGACCCAGGGAAAGGGGGAAGTGCAAGTGATGGAGCTGTGGAAACCTCACCAATCGACGGTTGGTGTGTTTGAAGCGATGGGCGGGAGGTGCGAGTCTTTCCAGATTGAAATCCCCTTTTCTCTTTTGCCCACGATGATCAAATGATATAGCACGACGAACTTATATTCTCTCCCCGAGGTCAAAGCTGTGTTGAATTCGTATATCAGCGCCAAGTCACTAGTCAACCCGTATGAACAAGCCTACATTAATCTGGATGGAGTCCTGGCAGGTTGTGTCTCGAAGCCGACGAGCAAACCCAAGGGCAAGGATGCAGAACCGGTGGAGCTAGTCAAGTTTATGCGACGGGATGAATTGACGAAGGCTCTTCTGGATCGCATGCAACAGTGGTATGAAGTGCAAGCCGAAGGAAAGGACACTGTAAAAAGGTGTGTACGCTGCCCCTTGGCTCCTCATGGTCTGGTCGTTGAATCACTTTTTTTTCCCTTTAAGAAAAGGTGCAATAACGCCGATTCAAGTGACGATGAAGGTGCGGCAGGGGCGTAAGGCGTGTACATTGATTATGGGTTATGAACCATTTCTTGTCATCGACACTGAGGAGATGGCTGAGGAGTTGAGGAAAACATGTGCTGGCGCCACTTCCGGTATGTCTTCATGGCTTTGTTTGCGATTGATTTACCATGCTGAGGTTATAGTCTCACCGATACCGGGGAAACCTGCCAACGCTGGTATGGAAGTGCTGGTTCAGGGAAAGCAGTCAAAAGCTGTGGTGGAGTATCTTAGGGGTAAGGGGATAACGAAGAAGTGGATTGAGGTGCATGACGCTAGTGGAAAGAAATAAAAAGCAAACATATGTAGTAGTACATACAACAATTGTCAACTTCTCGCCATGGCAGCGATGAAACTGGCCATCGTCGGGGGTGGTCCGTCGGCCTTCTATGTCGCCTCACGTCTGCTTTCTCTCTCAGGCAACCTTGGGCAACTGCGCATCCACATGTTCGACAGGCTATGGGCACCCCACGGCCTCGTTCGATACGGCGTCGCGCCCGACCACCCCGAAGTCAAGGCAAGTCTGCCATGATACCCTTGAGTTCTCTCTTTATACTCCTCTCTTTCTCCCAAGAACTGCACTCATAAATTCGACACCGCCGCCGCCGACTCCCGATTCCGCTTCTTCGGGAATGTAAACCTCGGTGGGCCATCATCGTCCATCCCATCGGCCACCCCGCTCCCATTGCAGTCCCTCTTCCGAAACTACACCCACGTCGTCTTTGCAACAGGCTGCACAGAGCCCACTCTCCACCCGTCTCTCGCGCCGTCGTCCTACTGCGTTCCCGCGCTTTCTCTCGTACACTGGTACACTCAGCACCCGTCCCGCCCACCACCACCACCCCTCCAAGATCTATCCCATGTATCTATTATCGGGAACGGAAATGTCTCCCTCGACATTGCTCGCATCCTCCTGGCACCCGTCTCACTTCTCGCTCAATACGACGTCCCTGCCCCCGTCCTCAACGTCCTTGCCCGCTCTCAAGTAAACCACGTATCCATCATCGCCCGCCGCGGTCCCCTCGAAGCTGCTTTCACAACCAAGGAGCTCCGCGAACTCATCAACCTCCCCAACACTTCCATGCTCCCCCTCCCGCATCACCTCCTCTCTGTCCCGCCCTCCCTCACCCGGCAGCAGTCCCGCGTCCTACAGCTGCTCCAGAAAGGTTCGCCAAGGCCGCCTCCCGCCTCCCCGAGCACTTCCCACAAGACCTGGTCTCTCGAGTTCTTCCGTTCCCCCATCCATCTCACCCTCCCTCCACCCACACCCACACCCCCTTCTCCGCGCCCCCTCGCAGATCTAACCCTCGCGCACACAACTCTCGACCCCACACACGCTCGCGCCATCCCAACATCCGCCCGGACCGTCCTCCCCACCTCGCTCGTGGTCACGTCACTCGGCTTCCACGCTGCCTCCTCCCTCCCATTCTACGACCCCACCCTGCGGCACCTGCGCACCGACCCCGCCGGCCGTGTCCTTCCCCCCGGAGCTCCCGCGCCGGTGAAGAATGTCTACGCGTCCGGATGGACCGCAACCGGCGCGCACGGCGTGCTCGCGGCGACAATGATGAACGCGTACGCGCTCGCGGACACGATTTTGTCTGACTGGCTTCCGGAGGCGAAGGAGACGGGGGAGGACCTGCATACGGTTCCGCCGGAGCAGGGTGGGTTTGGTGATATGCCCTCTTCGGTCGGGAGCTGTGAGTCTGGGGGAGTGGGGATGGCAGCGAACCCGAATGCGCATCCGACGGACCCGCCGGCGGAGGTTGTTGAGGGGCTGAGGAAGGGGCAGGTGACGACGTATGAGGATTGGAAGGCTGTGGATGCGGAGGAGGTGAGGCGGGGTGAGGAGCTTGGGAAGGAGAGGGAACGGATGGGGTGGGAGGAGGCGAGAGCGTTTTTGGCGGGGGGGAGGTGATTCTTGTGTGGAATCCCTCATTACTCATAAGACACGTCCGACCTTTTACATATCAATGTAAAACGCTTGGAACACCAACTAGATTCTCATTTAAAAAAGTGCTTGAGATAAGGCGCAGCAAAGAAAGGGCAACCTTCTCGAAGCACGGCCCACCCCTGAATCGAACAGGAAACTCCAGCAGAGTATATATGATGATATATGTAGGTGGAATGTTTGCCATTACACCAATGGGCCCGTCAGTAGACCATGAACTCAAGGATGTGGATGGAGAATTCCGCGTGAAACAACGAAATGGAAGAAATTCCTTTCCCCGGCACGGTAAGCGGCAGCTGCAGGAGCCTGAATCAGACAGATGGGCCCAACAAATGGTTAGAGATTGTCATACTAATTATTGCCGTTTCACCATTCGGTCTGCCGCCGAATGTGGTGAAGAGAAATGTAGATACACAACAATTGCAGTTGTGTTCCACTTCGCGAGGTACGCCATGAGATAGTACTTAGATTCTCTTTAGTTGTTCTCTGTAGATTGTGCGCACCATGATGTCATCAAAAATCACGAAATAAGAGACGATGTTGTTCAAAGCCCAGTTCTAGATTAGACCCAGGCTATTTAAGGCTTACATCCGGCGTTTGCCAGGCCGCAAACTCGAGACCAAAGGGTCTGGTGGTTTCCTGGCAGCCTCCAAGAGCTGGGGGGGAGTCATGAAGAAAACGGCCATCCCACCAGTTTTCGGTGGAGCATAAGTAAGACCAGAAAAAAACGAGAGTATAACTATAACTTCGGGTATGATGATCTTTGAATCATATGAACTTGACGGCTTTCGACGCACACAAGTGCAGAAGAGATGAACAAGCCTTTGACCAGATGACGCAGAGATAATCCGGATGCACCACGGGAAGAGATGGCGAACGCTGAAGTCACAGTGCCAATTTTGGGGAAGCTGTATCACAGTGACAAGGTGTTCAGCTGCAGGTCAGCTGGGAATATGGCCTCCACGTCGCAGGTCCATTTAGGTATCAAGAACTGACCCTTCACCAACCGTCATACTGATAATAAGAGCCGTCACATCCAGGTCACATCACAAGATTTTCTCTTCTATCACCATGCCTCGAGCGACCAGCGAACGATTTTCTCGAGCTCACCAACCCGCACCGAAGAAAGATGCAAGCAAAACGTCAAGTTCCATGACCAACCCCATCTTCAATACCCAACGTTTTGGCCAACATATCCTCAAAAACCCCGCAACCGCTCAAAAGTCAGTGGAGGCAGATCAGGCTAATGCACACGACTGAAACCGGGCTATAGGATCGTAGATGCTGTCGGTCACAGTTTCCTACGTGTGTAGATGGTTCGACGTCTCACGCAACTCACCTAGGCGAACCTCAAACCGACCGATAAAGTGCTCGAAGTCGGACCTGGAACGGGAAACCTCACAGTCAAGATTCTTGAAAAAGCGAAGAATGTGACAGCGGTGGAAATGGATCCTCGGATGGCTGCGGAGGTTATAAAACGGGTGCAGGGAACGTAAGTATGTCATCTGACTCAACCAACAGAAATCTTGAACTAATTCGTTGCTAGGCCCGAGCAACATAAGTTGAACGTCGTGATCGGCGATTTCATCAAAGTCGACATGCCTTACTTCGACGTTTGCATCTCGAATACGCCCTATCAGATATCGTCGCCCCTTGTCTTCCGCCTCCTCTCCCATCGCCCGCTCTTTCGAGTGGCAATACTCATGTTCCAGCGCGAGTTTGCCCTGCGACTTATCGCGAAACCTGGTTCAGCGCTCTGGTCACGGCTGTCTGCCAATGTCCAGGTTCGTGCCCACCACTCTACGCATTCCGCTTTTAACGTTCATAGCATCCAAATCGCAGCTCTATGCAAAAGTCGATAACATCATCAATGTGTCCAGGAACGACTTTAGGCCCCCACCACAGGTGGAATCATCAGTTATCCGTCTCGTACCAAGAGACCCGCCACCACCGGTCAAATTCGAGGAGTTCGACGGAATGAACCGCATCATCTTTTCTCGTCCCAACAAAACCCTTCGTGGCAACTTCCAGGCGAAAGGTGTCATGAAGATGCTGGAGCAGAATAGGCGAACATGGCTTGCAGCACAGGAGATGGTGAGTAACCCTTGTTTTCCCTACCGTTCGGCGGCGATAGTCTGACCTTGCTTTCCAAGATGGTGGACGACGTATCCATAGGTTCGCTCGTTGATAAAGTTTTGGAACAAGTCGATTGTATAGAAAGCCGAGCTTCCAAGATGGACGTTGACGATCTTCTCAAGTAGGTCTTTTTCATTGGAGAGTCTGGTATTCATCTTATGGCCTGCTAGGTTGTTGGCTGCATTTCACGAGTTCGGAATTCACTTCTCGTGACGCTTTTAGCTCTTTCCTCGCTTTTTTTCCAGGCTACACTGCCTCTCCATGATGCACAACTTCAATGTGCGGCGTTTTACCGCTTTTTACAGTGCCGAGCATTCGTTTGTGAACAAGGGCATGTGGTAGGCCATATGCTGTTGTCCTAGGTACAAAAATGCACCATGACCATTTTCTTATCATGTATACAGTCCGTAAGCGCATTCTGGTGTTCATTGTCCTCGTCCCCAAGTTCTTCGATGCACTCAGAGAACTGCGCAACTGATCAGATGGTTCTCGTTGCAATTGCTTTCCTCAAAGCACCTGGTATCGCGTTCGCGACAGTCTACGTCCTCTTCAGAATTGGACAATTTCGCAAGAGAATTTGCACCACACGAAATCGCGCTCTCCGCCGACCCGACACAGCCCCGGCCACCACAATATATAAGTCAGTATGCTGTGGACCGCCCGCCTCTCAGTTACATCCACAACACCTCCCAAGAAATCATAAGAATGCGTTTGAATGTTATTCTTGCATTCACAAAAAAGTTCCGTTGTAGGAAAGGAGCTGTTCCATCCATCGGTCACGCGGTCTCGGATCCAACTTCCAGCAGTCAGTTGACATTGGCATCAAACAATATTCTGAATCTACAGACGCCTACAACTACGAGCGCGCCTCTACCGATCCATCCTTCCACTACCACGTTTTCAACTTATCTCTCAGGCAATTATCCTCCCAATCACCACCTGCCACTGGAAGCAAACATACACCTGCCCCTTCCAGGTTCGTATCTCCAGAAGGGGCCTATGGTATCAATAACCAATGCAACTGTTCATGGTTTATCTTTCAGTTGCGGCCTCCTTTCGGCGATCCCCTGCGGGCTCCCTTACTTGGGGTCCAACCAGGGAGGTGGTCAGTTTTGATGAAGAAGAGCGTAGGCGGCTATATTGGCGGTTGGCCAAACTCGTGATCGGGTTCATCGTCATTAGCGGCATCCTCGCCATTATCTTGCTCGTTCCCAAGATAGGGCCACCCCCTTGTCCACATACCAAGGCAGTGTGTGAGTTCAGATTTATCCGAGGTTCTCCAGGCCCATGCTGAGTAGTTTCACAGGTTGACGTTGAGCGCCGACCTAGTTTGTCGATTGAACAACTACAAGATGCATATACCCTGGAACTGCGGTTTGTTATACCCTTGATCCTATCTCATACAGCTCAAGCACAACTGTCATTCTCGGACGCCACGGGCTTTTCCGCTTGACTATCGGACTCTTTTACGGCTGGCTAACACCTATATCGGATCCTCCAAGTTACAGATCCTTCTTCCATAGCGCAGGATCATACCCCCATCACGATATCTCACACGAAGATGACATACCCTTGCTCAGGCTTTGACATCATCATAGAGACGATTGAAAACCTCTCCCACACTTGCCGTCGCGACCCACACTGCGAAGCCACATATGACGGCAAGGAATTCGCACTCGTGCCTCCAGACATGTTGACACGATCTACACCGTCCCCGTGACGATACTACCCTTCATTAGATACCCCGCGCTCCGTCGAGTAGCCCGCTCGGCGCGTTAAACGCCAGTAGCCGAATTCCACCGAGCGACGGACATTGTCCCAGGGGTGACCGGTGACCGGTGACCACATACGAAGATCGGTTTCTTGTCGCTGCTATCCACAGGTTTCTCCTTTATTCTAGACTTTACGCGAATACGCGTCTTCCTTTCGGCTCATCAAGGCATAGATTTTTCAGGGAAACTGGCATTCTTCCTTGCGTGGGGTTCCGCGTCGGGCCCTGCTTGGCTGATCGGGTGTCAAGGAGTGAAGGACACTGAGTCTGGACAGGGCCATTTAAGGGCATACATGGATGGAAACGCGGGGCCCGTGATTAGATCATATTTGCCACGCCTCTCAAACTATGTACTTTGAACGGGATCTGATTGGCTGCTCGCCCTTTCACTTTTTGAGAGGGGGTGCAAATATGCTCTATTGAGAAGGATTGACTGCAAGTTGAAACATGAGGGTCGCGGCGGTACGACCAACATCAAGGGATTCTCCAGACAGTGATAAGGAAGCCCGCGGTACTAGAACTTTCAAGCTTCACACAAGCTTCATACAAGCGATCAAACCTGGATAACTTCAGGGAGTTGTTCTTGGAAAACAAGTGGGTACATGATTGATTGATCAGGACCAATGATCAACAGGTCCTGATTCTTACATACTTGTCCCGAAATGCTTGTACATAGGCGTATGACCTACTACCAAAACTTAATCTGAACATCCTCGAATTTCATTACAATATGTATTGTACTTTGTACTGACCATGACTCGCGTGATCGCGTATTGGCATATGGCAACCTTCCCACGCACGCGACTCGAGCGCGTTTTCCACAGTACTCAGACGGATTGCAAATGAACCAACGAGTAAGTAGTATGCATTTGACATTATATATAGAATATCAATGTGATAGTAAACGATTATAAGCAAGTAATATACCAAAAGCCCAAGTGAAACAGCCTAACTTAATAACAGCACTATGGTGTAACGCGCTCTTTCAACGGGATGTACGTTGGCACTCTGTGAACGGGACTTGGAAGAGATTTTGGATTTTGCGCTCTTCAATGATAACCTGAAATGAAATGATTATCCAGGAGTCAAGACAACAATCAAATCCCATTGGCCATAGACGACGGGTGAGAACATACCTCAGGGCATCTGCAGTTGCTTGCCGTCTTATGTTTATGCCTGGAACTGGTTTTGCATTCGACCGAGTAGCAGTCCATGGTCTCGCCGGTGAAGTAACGACCGTGGAAGTGCTACGTCATAAAGTGCTTAGGACCCTGTAAGAAAGAGGGAACGTGCTGTACATACCCCGCATCCTCGGTAGAAATCACCCACGCTGAGAAGTGATGGAGGGGTGAGCCAGTAATGGATAACCATTGTGAGGAGACCCACATTTCGTGTTTGCACATCGTAGCTTGAATATGAAAGGGGTCGTACGACTGGGATGGACAGGATAGTCCTTTTGGATTCTAGAGACGCGTAGGTGGTAAGTAGTGGGCGTGGTGTCGAGTTGGAATATGTAACGGCCTTTATATATGAGCCGGGTGATTTCAGGGTGACAGTGAAGATGGGCAAAACCAAGGCAAACCTTACCCGTTACCTTACAACCCGCCACGCCAACGGCCAACCTGCCGATATGCTTCCGGGGGTGAGGAGGGGAGTCTGATTTCGGGGTTACGCGGTAATCGGGATGTATGGTAACACGGGAAACATGGACGTTGAAAATAGCGTTGACACGCAATAATTTCTTCTGTGACACAGGCTTAGCTGAAAAAAGAACTGACCTCGTGTAACAGGTTTGAACTTATTGCATGAAAGGTGCATGAATCTCGAAGTTAGGAGGTGTGTTATCTTTATGGAACACGCCCACACGTCAATTTAATGTCAACGAGAGCTTCCATACCACACAGCATCCAAGACCACACACCCCGACGGCGCCACGTGTTCGATGCATGGCCGACGCTAAGGCCCCCGCTACTAGTCACTAGTCCCTCGTAATACTTAGGTCCGTGCCTGGTGATAATCGATAGCCCTCAAGTCGCCGTCGAGTGTTTTTGGGGCTTAGATTCTCGTCCGAAATGTATTCATGGTTCCTTAAGAATTATCATGTGTACCGAGGATGATGAAGGCCGCCCGTCCACTTCTATAATAGTTCGTCGCTTTGTTTGACGGTAGCCGGTAGTGATGGTTCGTGGAACAATGGAAGTGGGAGACTTTCTCAAACAACGTGAAGGCGCACGAGCGATGGGCGACAGGCCAACGGCCGTGTACCAAGACAGATCATCGTTTGAATAGTCACCATAGTGATCCACGAAAGGATGAAACACCACAGACTCTACGCCGTATGTATGTATAACTTCACCCAGAAGCTCTTGTCGAACCTGTGATCCAGTAAACCTCTGCCGCAACTTGCCTGCGGCTCCGGAATTCGATGTCCGGTCCCGTATCGCGATTCGCGACATGATGGAGATCGGAATGTGGGCTCTATACCAGACTCAGTGGACCAAGTTCGACTTCATGCAATGAACATTGGGAGCACGTAGGAGCAGATGGTGTCCCGTAGGTGATGAAACAGAAGCGTGGGTGGCATGATGGACTGTCGTTGGCAGGGCTATGTTTGGATCTGATTGTCTGCAGACCACCAGACTTTCGACAATCTACAAGCTTCGAACGAGCAACAATGCCTTCATGTGAGTCGCACGCTTGAGTCATTCACCCTGGCCTGATAGTGACGCCAACAGTCGCCGACCTCAAGGAGAAAGCGGTTAAAGCCAAGGATGCCAGCATTGAAAAGATCCAGCAGACCAAGGACCGGAATACAAGGTCTGGTTTATATATGAAACTGAAGACACATGAGACTCAGTCTGTACAGTATACCGCTGAAGAAGACCAATTGGAATCCTTATGGTGGGGAACCAGCCCCTGCACCACCACCCCCAAGAGTAAGCGCGAATACTCGTCCAACCCTCGCCTTCCCTCCCCCGCCTCCTCCTCCGAATCGTACAGGCATGCCACCTCCTCCGACTCGCACGCCATCGATCATCAAACCCTCTTCATCGCCCATATCTCCGCCAACTCCACCTTCGTTGCAACAACCTGCTCTGGCGCCGCCCCGTCTACCGGCTCGCACACTGTCCACCGGCCCACCTCCCATACAGCGATCGACTCGCCCGAATACTGCATTCCCGCCATCCAGAGTTCAGCCTGAACCCGAAATCGATTGGTCCAATCTGACCGCTGAGGACAAACAAGTCTTTTTCAGCTGGTTGGACGAGTTCTTCGGCAAGTTTTATAACATCGAGATTCCCTTCAAGAATGCCACGTCCTATAGATAGTCGAATTTCTTGTAAGAAACCTCTTCAATCCATGACTTTGGGGGGTTGATCTAGTAGATGTTCAGGTGTATTTCACCACCCGAATCGACCCAGGAGTCGACTTGCAAAACTGGACTTTTATCTTTTGCTTTGTCTTCTGTCATTGGAGTTCCTTGGCAAATGATACGGTGTTGTCAGGCCTTAATTTGCGGCCAAGCCGCGAATCCTCACGAATCCCGGACAAAGCTTCCAGTGCAGCCAGCAGATTGACGCATGGGGTTATCATGAAAGAACCTTACGGAGATTAAGGACGCTCCTTCATAACACTTTATCATAGTTCGCCAGCAGAGTGAGTCTAGTAGGTTTGCCTCATGATACCAATCAAAATCTTGGGACACGTTGAATTTTGAAATCTTAAGGACAGATCCCTCTTTTGCTACGATCTAATTACACTTTCCCCACAATTACACCAGAACGCGTGTTTTTACACGATGCCCGCACCAGAACATAGCCTTCGTACGTAGATAATCTGCAACGCCTCTTATTTCCTGACGGAAACATGCATTCATAGACGTGGATCCCGAGCGCAAGCGATTGCAATATCTTATAATAGAACCTGCCCATTTCAACGAGGCAGCCAAATCAATCACGGGGCCTCGTGTATGTGCGTTGTCCACAGCTTGAGTCATCTTTCTTCGATAACCCACTGTCCAGGGAGGAGGTTCATGGCCGCCAGGCCCTCATCGCCGTTCCTGTAGCGATTGTCGGCCCCCGAGCTTTCCATTCAATTCATCTGCATCAAGGCAATCCGATATCGCGATACACGTTTTCCAGGCCTGGGGCAAGAGTCTAACTTTCAGAAACGATGGCCGAAACGTACCTTTCCGCAATGGGCTTTCTTGGGCGCAAGGAAACACGCATCAGTAGCTGGCACTCCGAGCCGAAACGACAACTCTAGTATTAGTCTCCGCAGTTTTGGGATAGGTCAAGGTCGCCGTTTTATCCTCCACGCCGCCGCTCCCCAACGTGATTCCCACACGCCTCCTATCCAAAACATCACCACTCAAGTGTTTATCCTTACGCCTTGGCATGTAGTCCTTTGGTGATTCATTGGATCGGGAAACTACAGTGTATCTCACACGGATTTGGTCATCTTCAGCATGTCAAGTCTGCCTCGAGGAGCGACAACATTAAGAAACAACGACCGGACGACGGAAACGATCGATGTTCGGAGTCATGGGGTAAGGATCATCTCTTTTGCCAGATGTGCTTCGTAAACCAAGGAAGAAGAAAAAGACAATCCGGTGTAGATTCGCTCCCATTTCTCGTTTCTCAGGCTTTGACCGTCGGATATCATGGTATCATTGGTCTGGCTCTGGGGAAGAGAAATGGACTGAATCGGATCGTAGCACTCATCCTTTCTTCGTTGAGCCAGGTCTACCTCAGTATCGATTCCAAATGATATGTCAGAAGTACCTTGCAAGTCCAAACTATCAGATTGTGGCGCGTCCCCTCACTTTCCCGCCATCATTTCCTGGTATTCATGCCAGTGAAATCTAACATAGTAAAGCAATTATTGTACGGGATCACCACACAGGCGTCTCTGGCTCAAAGGGCAACAGTCAATCGTGGCAGCTGTCGCTGATCAGCGGTTTCAATCACCGCGGGATTGCCCTTGAGCCACTTGTTCTTTCACCGCGATACAGCACTCCTCGCCCTCATGAAACGTGGCTTTCTCAACAAGCCTCCGTCTAGGGGCGTGGCCCAAGAAAGAAAACCAGATGCTTCCAGGACCATCGCCCAGACAAAGCCTCAGGCATCCGACGCCAAAACACCTATGACGCAGCCTGTCACCGTTCCTCAGATTGTCAACGTCGAGCCTGACGTCCCGATGCGAGGCAATTTTCCAACTTCCGAGTCGCTCATCCACATGAATTTAGTCACATTGCCATATCCCTCTCCATTTAGTCAAGACCTCGCCGCCATTTGTGCCTTGTATCCGGGAACAAAGGAGGCTCTTCTAGCTCTCCCCGGCTTTCCTGCACCTGTTCCCCATCGCTTCGCCTCTCCGTTCCATCTACCCTATTACGTGAACAATGTCCCAGGTATGGGCAAATCTGTTGTCGCGGCCACCTCTTTGAAACCGGGAGATGTCATTCTCTGCGAACGGCCTCTGCTCATTATGCCTGTGTATATGCCCAAGCAGGCTCTACCCGGCGGGGAATGTGTCGACATCATCTACAAATGTGTCAAGCAATCTCGTCGCTATGACCTTCACTGTCTACATAATTGCAAAGGTCCAGACGTGTCGAGGTTGGCAGGAGTTCTCGACACAAACATGCTGGACATTGGAGGCCTCCCTGGATCCTATGATGGTGGCCATGGCGCCGTCTGTATGGATTTATCGCGTATCAATCACAGGTGAAGTTTTCGGATGCCATACTTCCTGACGACACCGCCATCTGACAAAAAAAAATACTTCCGAAAGTTGTACCCCTAACTCCGAGCATACTTGGGATCTCAAATCGATGACATATACCGTCCGCGCCATACGCCCCATTGCAAAAGGGGAACAGATATATATCACTTATCTCGACGTGTTCGCCCCTCGCGCGGAACGCCAAAAGGAACTTCTTCGAAAGTATTCCTTCAAATGCATGTGCACCTCCTGCACCTTGCCCCAAACCGACTCCACCCGTAGCGACGTCCGTCGTTCATTGATTAAAACCATGATAAAGCAGAATCGGGAAGTCCTTCGCGAACAGGACCGCTCTCTGAAGCAGTGGGCCATGAATGCATCCCTTCCAGATGACCACCTCATCAAGCGCAGCCAGATGCTGCTCGACCTCATGGAAGAAGAAGGTGTCTATGATCGGAATGCCTGGTTTGCGCACTGTACACTGGTATTCAAGGTGCTTAGCGCACTCGGCAATCGGGAGGCTGTGGTGAAGCTGGCGAACAAGGCCGCGACCATCACAAAGATATATACCGGGAGCGATGGCGTATGGGCTGAAATTATCAAGGCGCCCGAAGCTACGGAATGGTGGGGTTTGCGAAAGAAGAATGCGACCCGAAGAAATTGAATCCTCATAGCTGTGTGTCCTCGACTCTCATTTCTTTCGCCTCTAGAAGTGAATTCCTCGTTCGTTGTACTCTATTCCCCCTTCCGGCCGTGGAGTCATGATGCCTACCCATATCGAATATCAATTGTGATCAAAACTTCAGAGGCAGATTCGTCTCTGAACACTTACTACTATGCTCTTGCAGTGACTCTCAGTATCACGCCCCAACCTGCAGACTGTTGATTTCGTCTTCGACGGTGAATATATATCAGCTGCATTTGTGTGTGTCTCGACTCTGCTTCACATTCATTTGTTGTGATTTCGAATTTCAATGCGTGTCGAACATTATTCACCCTGCGCGTTCTTGTGGCGAGTCTCTGGTTGAAAGGTCGCACCGTGCGGTGGACAGTCAACGCCTAGGGGGGATAAGTGGGTCAAAATTTAATCACCGCGGCCTGGTTCTTTCAAATCACACTGCTCTCACTAGCTATCATGAAGCGCGGTTTTCTCAATAAGCATCTGTCTAGGGCAGTGAAAGAAAACAAACCAGACCAGAAAAAGCCTCAGGCGGCCGACGCCAAAGCACCTGTGGGGTAACTTGCCACCCTGACTGCCGTCAAGCTCAAGCCGTACGTCCTGATGCAAGGCAAAATTCCAACTCCACTCATAGGCACGAATCTAGTGATACTTATTACCACCATATCCCTCTCCATCTCGTCAAGAGAACACAGTTGTTTGTCACGGTGTCTTTTATCCAGGAACAAGAGTCAAGGAGGCTCTCCTAGCTCTTCCTGGCTTACCTGCGTCCATTTCCCATCGCATCGCCTCTTTTTTTGATCATATCATATGAAGACGTCCCCGGAATGGGCCAATCCGTCGTCACATCCACCGAAATTTGAACACATCTGTGAAGACATCGACTCGTTTTGTAAATTGAATTCCTCGTGTGGTGTACCCTACTCGACGTCGAGTCGTCCCCCATTGCACCATTGAGATGCAGTCAGCATCACCCCTGCAGACCACGATGCTCGTCCTCGACAGCGCATTTACAGAAATACAGATTGGAGATGGACCTGGCATATGAATCATATGTAAGTAGCGCCTCACTCACCTCCGAGTTACCGGTCTCACCAACAGTGTCCACAGAAGCTCCAAGATCGTGTCTCCTATGGATTGGAGCATCGAAAAGGGTTCGAAGGGGCGCTGTCTTGACTACAACATGTAAAGTGGTATCGCCGCGGTTATGTATCAGCATGTATCATCGTGATTTCTTCGAGCCGCATGGGCAGGCGTATTCCCAAAACTGTCCAGAAATTACTCGTGATAGAGTAGCTCGACTTGCCTTGAGGCAACACCGTAGCTCAACTGTCTTTCGTGGATATGGAATTAAGGAAGTTCGAAGGGTTCGCCGGGTGTTTGGTCTGCCAAAGTGCAAAAATGGCCGACCACGAAAGGAAGAGTGGTGTCTGCGAAGGGCCGATATGGCTCCCAAAATCTTCAGGTTATCCATAAGGTATGGCTCGTATTAGCAATAACAATGCTGGTATTGACCCTTTGCCTATAGACAAGATAATCAAACGGCGTGAAAATTATTGGCGACCCCATACAATCCAAGGCTGTCTGCAAATGGGTTAGGCACGGCCAGTTCAATATATCAAGAGAAGGGCATATTGCAGAAGGACGCGTCGGCTGCGCAAGACATCGATGTCCCAAATGGGTGGGGAGAAAAAGAGGAAGCAGGCGACGATCAAGAAGCCTGTCGAGATGAAATGAACTGTTTCCTTTTGCGCTCGTTCAAAAAATTCTGGACGCTCAGTGGGCGTCGGGAGTTAAGTCACCGTTGAGTGCTGGGTGGGTTTCAAGTCTTCCCAAGCATGACATGCATGCAATGTGCTTGTCATCAGAGGTTGAGGTACCGCAACGAAGGTTTTGGGACTTACTCACATGTGCCTATGTGATCGTGGTCTGTGAAAACCTCATTACGTCCATTACAAGGGCTTTGTATTAGTTTTCGATGAAGTCTCTCAAAGCTTTGCGGAAAGGGAAGTCACAAACTCCAATTTGAGAAAAGGCGTTGAACAGAGAGGATAGAATGGATAATCTAAAACAGCCCAAGAAGGTCGTCCTGCTGCGGCTGCGGCTGTTGTGGGGTAGACAGAGGCGCAGTAGCCGCCGGCACAACCCCAAGGCCGAACCCCAAACCAGCACTGGGCATAGGCGAAGCCACACTGGGTGTCACTGGCGACATCATAGAGGCAAAACCAGTCGCACCCGGCCCCCCACCGCCGAACCCGAATCCGGCAGGTGTTGCGCCCCCCCCACCACCGCCAAAAATCGACACGAGGTCGTCCAGCGGATTTGTCGACGTCCCCGCAAGCAGGTTGGCCGCTGCGGGTGTCTGGGAGAGAACCTCCGTTGCGGCGAGGCCGGAAGGTTGCCCCTCGGTGGCAGGGGTGTCGTCAAAGTCACTGGAAGGAATATCGCATCAAGGTGAGTAAGAATGGACGAAGTGACATACAGTAGATTCTCTGCCTGTCGTCCGGCAACGACAGTCTGTAGTGCCTTCTGTGCGGATAATCGCCCATCCGATAAACTGATTGTCCCAGAGAGAGTCGGTGAAAGTGAGACAGGATATGGATCAGGTATACGTACTCAGCTCCCTTCCGCACAGCGTCAACTCCCACGCGGCCCCTTCCAATGAACGTTTCAGCCGGTTTATGGTACACGCTCGCCAAAGTTGAAACCTCCCCCAAAAGTTCTTCCAACAGTGCCGGTGAGACGGTGGTACGGGGTATTGAAATCGGTGGTCGATGGGCCAGGACAACCGCCTGCAGAAAGATGCAGAAACGTTTACCCGCGGAAATTGTCGAAGGACACACCGAGGCATACCTTGGCCGCTCCAGGGTCTGTCGAAAGTAATCGCCAGTAAATATATGCGCGATCCCGCACATCCGGGGAGTCGCAGTCCTTTGTCGCGGTTGTCAATACACTTTGGACAATGGCTTGTGCAGAATCGGGTTTATTGAGGAACAATTTGACGACTGCGGTTAGCGTTTGTAGTTGCACCTGCCCCGGGTTTGTTAGCGACATTAGTTCTCTTGTAGGCTCAGAGTGCGCCCACGAACGGGGTACGATTCTTCAGTAAAAGAGTCCACGAAGATACCTAGGAGCTCGTCCGCATTATCAATTTTGTTAGCATATTCCCCGATAATCCAGATCAAAGATGCTTTGGCTTCTGGTTCGTCCAACTCGTCGAGGTTGGCACATAATGTGGGAATGACACCCTCGTACGTCGAGGGGTATTTTCGAAATATGTCCTGTATGCAGATCATTTCAAAGACCAGAACCAAAACACAGATACAATGAACAAACCTTCATGACTACGACGGCTTCTTGCACGACGTAGCTGACGCGAGTAGCGATGAGATCCAGAAGAACGTTAACGCAGCGTTCAGATGCAGCATCAATCTTCACAGCAGTCTGCCCAATGGCCTTGATGCTTTTACGAACAAAGTCTACATCCACCTCAGACGCATACCTGCAGAGAGGGTCAAGTTTCATAAATTGCCACCAAAGTCACAAGCTGACTCACTCCTTCAACTCACTCAACAGCGCGTCGACATTCTTCTCGTTCGCCAACCTCACCATGATTTCCAACTTTTCGACTTTAACATACAAGGGGTCGTTATACTTGCAAAAAAATACGCGCATCTCGCTTGAGAGGATATCCGAACGTTTTTGCAGCAGGAGGTTGATGTTTCTCAAACTAACCCATTGGACCTCTGGGGGTGAAGAAAGCAGGGTGACCAGTGGCGGGGCCATTTTGCGCACAAGTTGTTTAATTAGGTCTTCCCTGTTCACATGACGCATGTGTATCATGATCACCTGTGATAAAAACAATCAGCGGCATGGGTGTTTGTGGAATGGAGAAGATCATACCTTGACTGCAGCGAGGACTACACTGCCGTTGGCGTGTTGAAACTGTGGCACGACACGTTCGCATATATGTTCGCTTTCCTTCTCGTCCTGCGCAACATACCTTGCCAAAGCATTGAGAACGGCAACCCGACCCCATTCCGAACATTCGTTCAATGCGATAAGTAGTTTATTGAGGATGGCAGAGGTGATTGTGAATATCCCTGGATCTGATGAGGAAGTGGACGGCTGAGATGAAGCAGCGGTATGTATGTCGGTCAGCGCAGCTACAGTATTCGCGACCACCTGGAGGAAAAGAAAGACCAGCCGATGAGATGAGCAGAGAGTCGATATGACGATGGAGCGCACCATCGGGTTGCTGTCCGAGATCATCTCATGCAACTGGTCCAAGAAACCATTGTCTATCACGAGCTCCGGCTTGAGGTCGTAGAGTTTCGCAACACACAGGGCGGCCGTCTTGCGCACGTAGGGGTTCTCGTCTCGGAGGCATTTCTGGAGCGGGTCACATAGGTAATCGATGATTTTTTCGGCACGGAGGCACCCCATGGTGCGAATGGCCAAAGCCCTGACGAGGGGGTTAGGATCATCGGTGTCTTTAACGAAAGTGTTGACTGCTAGGATGACAAGCTCTGGTTGGGTCTTTGCGTAGTTCATGAGATAAAGGTAGACGAGCTTTTTCTGCTCGAGATCGTCGGTTTGCATGTTCTTGAGGACATCGGGGAAGAGTCCGCTGACATCTTTGGAATGTTAGGCAATTGGCATAGAAAGTTGTGCAAGGACTGCGCACCCTTGCCGACAGTCATGGATGCGATGGTGCGTTTAATTGCATCCTTGCGTTTATCGCGGTATTCGCTGTTGAGATCGACGCTGAGCTCGTAGTTCTCTCCTTTGCGAGGAGCCCTTATGCTCATCGTGAGGGATAATAATTCTAATTTGGGGGCGTGGGAACATTCAACTTGTTCTCTTCTGAGTTCACTTGAACGGTCCCCGTCATGTCCCGCATCTTCTGCATCCCTGGCATTTTATTCCTCCTTTCTGCCTTCGTCCTCAGTTTCTTGACCTCCATTTCCCTCCCTTACCTTACTTCACTGGACATCACCCGCACGCATTTCAACCAAGGCGTCATCCTGTCAGATACGCAGAATAATCAAGTGACAGAGCTGCGCGTGAGTTTTACCTTGTCCCCCTATTTTTATATAATTAAGTACTGAAAGCAACCTTCAGTTTGGTGTTTGGTAAGTGGGCAAGTAAGGAAAATCATCATATGGACTGATGTCATTTTTGTAGGGCACCTTGCTTCTATAATGAGGACGACCAGAAAACTTGCTTTGCTTCAGGTACGCGCGAGGCTTGTTCCTGTGTGTGCACTTGCAAGTCTAATTCCACGAATGCAGGACATGGATACAAGATCTCCATCTCAAATGAACAGAAGACCGCCAACGTGATCATTGGCTCTTCCTGGACCCGAGGTCTCGCAGTACACCCCGTCGGTACGCCCCCTCATACTTGCTCGTCCCACCTGTCCCCTCATTTATTTCATTAAAATCAGCTGCTGTAGTCACCTTCGTCGCTCTTCTCCTCTCCTTCTTTCCACACCTCACCATAACCTTACTCGCATCCATCACCTCCTTCCTTGCCGCCCTTTTGACTCTCATCGCTTTCGCCATCGACATCGCATTGTTTGTCTACCTCAGGCATCAAGTCAACAAGCTTCCAGCAGTCCAAGGAAAGACAACCCCCGGTCCTGGTAAGCCTCGCTGCTCTCTCGGTATTCCACGATATCAATGACGCGCCGCTCATACCCCAGGATTTTGGTTGACCCTTGTATCCTTCATTCTGCTCCTTCTCGGAGGTTCCACTGTCTGCTTCGGCCGCCGCAAGGACCGCCAGTCGGGATCATCAGCTTATACCAGCCCCAAGAAGCCGTTCTGGTCTAGGTTCTCCAGAAAATAGACTCCCATAGTCGACGTGTCCTTTTCTCATCTATATATCTATACCTTTTTCTGGCAAGGACAAGTACATAACTGCCCCTTTTATTGTTGACCCGATGAGTTTTTTCTCTCCTTCTCCATACGTCTCTGCTGGGGGTCCATGAGTCCCATACTCCAGCTACTCATACGACGCGAACGATCTCAGAATATTTGTTTCACGGTAAACTACTCAATACACCCTTCCTGATAAGCAAATCGTGATGTACCAAGCGATTCCGCACATATCGCTTTCCAGCGTTTTCTGTTCAACGCAAAGTTGTCACAAACGCGAAATGTCACCGGCTCGTCACACGATCTGGCCTCGATCAGCGTCGAGCAGCACCCTCTCTTACCGCCCACCCACACCAGATACGTTTCAGCAACACATTTCAAACATGTCTCGCCGTTCTCGAGGCACGAAGAAGAAATCTCTGGAGATACATCTCAGCTCCGAGGACGAGGTGATCGACCTCAACCCGTCCCAGCAGTCGAATGGCAGTGATGACCAAAGGTGCGTCCTACGCACTCCGTTAAAATGTTTGTTTTTTATCAGCCATCTTCCGGCTCATATAGGCTACAGCTTGTGCTCGAAGAACACTTCGCCGGTAAATAACCCTTGTACCTTACCTCGTGCCACCTTCACAGGCATTGCTCCCGTAAACAGCCGCCCGCGAAAAAAAGAGAAGGGAGCAAGCACACATGTTCTCAAAAGCCGCATATAAACGGCTTGCGAAGGATGTGAAAATCTTGTTCTCTTTCCCCGAAATCTACTGACGGATGTGCTTTTAGATTGGTGGCACCGCAGATGAACTGAAAGCATCAATAGCGGCGGTGTACGTCCTCATTGCCTTTCAAAAACTGCCAGAAGTCTTGAAAAAGCCCCGCCCAGCGAGACCATTCACACCGATTTCCTCCAGAAATATGCAGCGAACGAAGATGAGATTCACAGGCTTTGGGCAGAGATTCAGAAGGAACAACAGAAGCTGGCGGTGAGCGCCTCCCTTCCCTTGTTATCTCTCGCCCCTTCAAAAAAAATCATCTGCGCTGAATGATGTCAATGTGGGGATCCAAACCAAACTTTTCGAACTGCAGACATTCGCTATTAAACGACATGAGATCAATGCAGAAGTGGCCGCCAAGAGGCCTGAAGCAGCGCATACACCTGGCCTTTCAAAGATCAAGAGCGCATGCCGCGGTGCGTCGCTTGTCCTTTCTCTCTCTTGAAGCGTCTGTTCATGTCATGCCTTGTGGTTATTCAGAAAATCGGGAGGTCGTCAATCGCATCAATATGTTGCCAGGATGAGGATAATGTGTGATGGATATTCTGCCAGTGAAGTTGCTTCTTTGTATCCAAGCACTACAAGTTTTGTAATAATATGTCAAATATAGTTCTTGTGCATTGAATTGTACTCGCGCTATAGAATTTGAACGCAACCTTGTCGTGGGGCGGGCCGAAGGAGTTCCATACCTCGCCTGGTATACTCTTCAGACCTCGGACCCGATACCTGGTGGCAGTATCGCGATATATTTGTATCGAATGCGGATGTGGTTCTTGTTTTTGGCAGGTGTCGCGGACATCTACACGGCACCGCCAGAGTCTGCTTCTTGAAAGTAAACAACACGACTACCAGACTTGAGAATATGACGGTGCCGGATAGCAGCGCTTCGATCGGGTGTACGGCGTTCTTCAAGAAATTTTTTGGGACCTGGAAGACGTTGTTGACCATGTACCGTCCTGACGGCGGACGGTGACTTGATCCGCGATTCGACGGGTGAAGACGAATTTTTTTTTGGACCTGGGGTTTCGGATGCAGTACTCGGGGTGTCGGAAGAGTTTCGTGGTGGCTGAAGCACCCTATGGAGTCACAACCTGTGCAGTATAGTAGGTTGCGTTAGTCTTGTGTTTTCACTCCGCATTACTTACAAGGGATCAAATTTCTCTTAAAAGAAAGGAGTGCGTCCGCATTTGACATGTGCCAGTACGCAGCGTACAGCGGAAGAATCGATCGGCGAAATTGAGCGTACTTTGAACTCACGTGATTGGGAGCGGACAAAACTAATTTGAATGTTCGTCTAGGATTCGTCGCGACCTGATCAAGGACGGATACACATATTCCGGCTGATCAAGTGGTGCAGCCGGCGCAGGCTGTAGGCGTTGTGGAGAAAACTCGGGTCATACAAAGGATCTGCAATGCATTATCAGCTGTACTTTCCTGAGGTCAACTCCGAAGCGATTCCAGACGGCTGTCAGAAGTAGTGGCAGATGAGAGCGGTAAGCACCTTTGATGAAGTAATATGGACGACTCCTTTGCATGATAATGACGCCGTCCTCATTGCCTAGATTTGCGGAGGTGCAAGGTCGAAATTCAAATGTTTTTGCATGCATGCTTGAATGATCCTTTTTGTCACGGTGGAAGTCAAAACGCCACGGTCCGTGAATGCTCGTGCCCCTAGGTTTTCCCGATCTATGCGAGGTGCCTGCGAGCAAGGCGGAAGAATAAGATGGAGCCACCAGCCACAGTGCATTTATCCCCCTCTCCTGACTGAGCCGAGCTTGGATGCCGAGAACTGGATGAAACTTTTCCGGCGAAAGACGTGATAATCGGAGGGTAAATCAGCGACTCAAGTATCGTATAGTCCACTTATCTCGGGTGATCCAATTTGTTGGACGAGTGACGCAAGTGTGTCTTGTGTAGGTGCTTCGAATGATGGAGGGGACTTCTTTTTTGATGCCAACATGACCTGACATGGCGCATCCTTCTCAAGTACTTTGGTATGCGGCAAGCGTCAAAATTCGACTACGGTAGCCCACTTGCGGTCACCCCCTTCTTCTTCTCTGTCCATACACCCGGCCCGCCCCCCCCGGGTTTGCACTTGCCACCAAAAATCGAATGCTCCATCATCACTCTGATTTTGCCTCCCTACTCTCATGTCTTCCCTCCACAATGCCTATCTTGGATGGGCAACTGCCTTTGCTTGCCTGCCCGCTGCTTTTTATGCATATCGCCTCTTCACCGCTCCACGACCCCACTTCCCCCCCGGTCCCAAGGGCGCCCCATTCATTGGCAATGTGATCCCCATGTCGGGCGACCACAATGAGGTCCTCTTCCAGTCCTGGGCGAAAAAATACGGTATCAGGACCCTCTTCTTGACCTCGAACCATCCAACTCACATCACCCCAGGCGGTATCATGTACATTCGAATCCTAAACCAATCTGTCCTCGTTCTGAGCGATCTGGAGGTTGCCCGAGATCTGCTAGACAAGCGCAGTTCAATTTATTCAGATCGCCCCCGTTTCGTCTTATTTTCTGAATTGTGAGTCCAATGGTATCGTCATCCATCGAGTCTGTTGTTTAATTCAAGCGTACAGAATGGGTTGGCACGGCGCCTCGACTCATGTTCGCTAGTGAGTCATCAATGCATCGACGGGATAACCGTCCGTCAATGCTCTCACAGCGGGCCTCGATTTCGGAAGCACCGGCGGTTCATTCAGCAGTCGTTCAATCGACGCGCGATTACAGCTTTTCATCCACTTCAGAAGCAGGAAACCCTCCTGTTACTTGACGGACTAATGCAAACGCCGCGATTATTTGTACAGCACCTCAGAAGGTATTTCTTCCCCCCCCCCCACTGCCGTTTGTGCGTGGCGCAGGTAATATTCATCTCCTTTGCGTTCCAGATTTGCCGCTGCTACCATTTTGACAATAACGTATGGCCATCAAATCACCTCCGTGGATGATCTATTTGTCACGCTAGGTAAGCTCATTCGACTCAGAAGAGGAATGACAAGTTCCTACTTGAAGCTCTTCAGCCGAACGAGCAGGAAGTTTGACCATTGAATCGGGTACCCCCGCTGCCACTCTCGTTGATTTTTTCCCCATCTTGAGGTACAACTTTAGAATGCTAGTTAAAAATTCCTCCCGGAGTTTACCTTATTGGACCAGGTACGTTCCGACATGGGCCCCGTTCTGCGGCTTCAAACGCAAGGCGCTCGAGACTCGGAGAGCCGTCGACAATATGATGAACATACCGTTCGATATGGTAAAAAACGATTTGGTGCGTGGCTTGTCTAGCCGCGCTTTTATCGAGTTTTCACGCGTTATTAGCGCGCAGGGAAAGCTGCTCCTTCCTTTACATCGACGCTTTTAGAGGCGCACTGTCACCCGAAGAAAAGCGGAATAGCATCCGAAGAAACGACGTCAACAGAAGATGAAGAGGTCATCAAAGGGGCGGCAGGCACACTCTTTGCAGGTAATTCAACTCGTCATGGCTTTTTCTATAGGAGAGTAATTTCGTTCCTTCCAGCTGCAGAAGACACGGTATATCTTAATCTATTCACGAGGCCGCATAAACCTCATACCCCCCACCCTTAGACGGTCGCTGTTATGGAAACCTTTATTCTGGCCATGATTCAACATCCCGCCGTGTTCAGGAAAGCCCAAGATGAGATAGACAAGGTTATTGGAAGCGACCGACTTCCGACCTTCGAGGATAGGGGCACCCTACCCTATCTTGAGTGCATCTTAAAGGAGATCCTCCGGTAAATATTATCCTTTTGACAGCCGTCTTTTGATCCATCCTCAGTGTTGTTTCTAAATGAGCTTAGCTGGAACCCTCCCGCCCCTCTGGGAATGCCGCACCGTGTGATGAAAGATGACATTTATCGAGGGTACCACATACCATCAGGAACGACTGTATATGCCAACATTTAGTGCGCACATCATGCTTATATTTCCCTTGTTGTTGACAATCACCTCGATAGTGCTATGCTTCGGAATTGCCCCCAATCAGATTCATTCGTTCCGGAAAGATATCTGAACCCAGAGTCTAGTCTACCCGATCCACGAGAACTCGTCTTCGGTTTCGGCAGAAGGTTTGCCAATAAAGCATACCTTAATTTTCGGTCATCAGACTGAATGCAGCCCTTCCCGAACAGGGTCTGTCCTGGAAGACACTTTGCTGAAACAAGCGCATGGTACATGATGGCCAACATGATAGCAACGCTCGACATATCGCCGTCGACGGAAGATCAAGCTGAAGGCGCCGTCCCTGCATTCGACGTCACTCCGGGCTTCATACGGTACGTACTTGTGATTGCCTCTTAGGTGTCCCGCAAGTAAATCCAGTGATCCGTGAATCCTACAGTCATCCGAAACCATTTGGGTGCTCCATCAGCCCCCGCTCCGAGAATGTAACGAAGCTTATCCAGGAAGCAAAAGCCTATATTGAACTCTGAGGACGGAAGAGCTGACCGTCTGCACCGAAGCATTTTTCATCCAATTCTCCCCTCATTCTCGGTGTATACTCCCTGGCATGGCCGCTAGGGGTGACTTTTCCTTTCGACAAACTTGCGGATACTTATGGACTGATTAGCATATGGTTTCGGTCGAGGATATTCTTTGTCTCCTCATCCCTTCTTTTGCACTTTCGCTCTCGTTAAAAACCTGATACTCAAAGCTGTTCTTACTCACTGGCATCCTTCACGAACATTGTACTTGCAAGTGGCAAAAGTAATTAGTACTCCTGCCAACAGGTGAAAATGGCAATGTGAAGAGATTGAACGCCTATTCCAATTGAGCGACGGTGCAAGTAACAAAGTCGCTCACCACGGAGAATGAATTTAATCGCCAGACAATATCACCTGGGCGAAGATGACAGGCGCTGAGAGAACGAATGAATTCCATCCGAGTAGCGATGTTAATTAATCATGTCTTATTCGTATTGCCCACAAGCGACGTCATAATCGGCTATCCTGTGATCTATGGCACTTCGGTTACGATGAAATAAACTCGCTCGCCTTCGCCAGGGCCCCATGATCCCTGAGGCAGACATATGTTATTCAGCCCCTCAACATTGTCAGCAGACGAGTACCAACAGACCTCCAACTTCGATTCGTTAACTATCAGCCTACGCAGAGAAGCCCCTCCAGAGATGATCTTCGCAGCAAGTTCCTGGTCAACTACGTCCTTCCGTTTTCTCTTGTTCCGGGTATCGAACGCGGCAGTATGGAGGCGTTTCATTCCCGAGGAGTACTGCTGGAAAGTGTCCTAAAGCCATAAATGGGATGAGAAACCCATGTCCCATCAGTAGGAGAATGGGAAGCAAAACGAACAAGTGCGCTCTCCCTAGCTGCGATATGGAAGGTCTCAAGATCCAAACAACCCGAGAAAAGCGCCTTGACACCATCGACACTGACGTACGCTGATCGCAAGTCGAGATGCTGCAACGTTTTGCTGTGTTGCTTGACTAGATGATTGATGAGATTGTCGAACGGTACGTTGGGTCCAGGATCAGCGCTATCACAAAGGAGACGAAGCTGCTGAATCGAGGATGCAGATACCACAGCTTTGACCCATTTGCAGAGGCTTACTACGTTTCGTTTGTTCTGTGTTGGTGGGTAATTCACAGTAAAGGATTTCAATGTGGACAAGTTGAGAGTCGGTGGAGTCCTAAGTTGCTGCCGAGACCAAAGAAATTATCAAGGGAATTGTAAGGAAAGGTTGAAAGCACTTGCAAGGTAATACCGCAGCTGCAGCCATTCCAGACACGGTAACTGTTCAAGGAAGGAAAATACGTCCTTATCAGTGAGTGAATATGACAAGCCTATTGTGAGTTCGCGGAGGCGACTGTGAACATAGGGGATGAAGGACGTCAAGACGCCGGGCGTGATGGATCCGCAGTTGTCCTGTGTAGATAGAGAATTGGGTCTTGGACGTCATCGTCAAGAGCTTACTTTGAGGTGGAGACCGATGAGCATGGGCAGTCTCTCGAGCCATTCAGGAAGAAGGTTGAGAATAGTGCGCCCAGGGCTTGAGAGGGTCAAACTGTGGAGGTGATTGATGCGAACTAACAGTGGGGCTGTCAGGTCTCCCATGCACGAAGGGTTTACGGCAAGGTCAAATAGACGAGGGGCTTCTTGAGATAGAATTTGCAATGACTCCACAAACATGCTTTCATGGTATGTGGATGGCGTCAGAGTCAGGCGCGAAAGGTTGGTGAACGATCGGATTGCATTTGCGATTGCAGAAGGTAACACATTCATCGGTGGGGGCCGGGTTGAAAGATAACCTGGTGAAATGTCGGTAAAGCAGGTTACCACCTACAGATTAAAATGGAGCATACCTGAGATCTTGAGTTCATATACCAGAGGCGCATGTCCAGCTATACAGGCAGATCGAAGCAGGGAGGACTCCTGCAAAAAATCGGTGAGTGAAGGGATTTTGAAAGAAGGCTAGTTCAGCCACAGGAATTTCCCCGCGATCCTTCAGATCTAGAACAGGTCGGAATGCAGGAGAGTACTCCGCCCTTGCATAGAGCAGTTTCGATGCTACTTGGTTAAAGTGCCAGTTGACGAGGGAACATGTATACAACTCCCGATAGTCGTCTGAAAGATGTTGCAAGATGTCTTGGAGGAGGTCATACGGGAGGTTTTCGATGGGCATAACCTGAGTTTTGCGAGAACGAATTCCGATCACGATCACGTTCAATCAGGGTAGATGACGTCAGCTCGGGGCGTGGTCGCGACTTCGTCTGGACCTGTGTTGGAGAACAAATTTTCACATCTCAAAGTGCATATACTCGCGAAGAGACAGGGAATATTTCATTCAAGACTTATCGACGTAGTTATTGAAATCTTCCGAGTCCCGTAAGCTAATGCAGTGACAGCAAAAATATCTGCACAGACATACCCAAAACATCCGTCCTCTACTCCTTGGAGTTTGCCTGCTTTTCCAGGTCCCTGTGCTCTTTCTCCAGGGCGTCCTAGCAGAAAGTTAAGCTAGATGATCACTCAAACTAACGTTGGCCGACAAACCAGTTCAGTTTTCTTCTTCGTAATCTATTTAAAATGAGCAAACTGCACTTTTTGATCACATAAACAATTGCCCTACATCTTCTTTCAACTTTCTGAGGAGTTCCTGCTCATGGCGGTAGATATAATCATCTAGGATGAAATTGAGACATGACAAGCGGTATCAAGCGGGGGAGCTACCTTCATGGGCCTTCTCCTTTTTACTGTGAATTTCATGAGAATGAGGTAGGAAAATGCTGCCGAAAAGAGCACACCTGAAGCCCTTTGACTGAGCGACGCTGCCTTCAGTTCTACCCGTAGTGTAGCGCATGGCCATGAAGGCCGCAGGAGGACCGCGACGGACAGCAGTGAGACGGGCAGTAAGCATTGTGGTGAAGTTTCTATGTGGCAGACTCGGAATACCAACGAGTCACAAAATAGTCACGTCACACCACACTCACTTTTTCGCCACCAAGATGTCAACATTGCTGAGGCAGGCAGCGAATGCCGTATGTGATTTCTTCCCCGTCAGACCACAGAGTCTCAATCTCCCATTCACGACAGACTCGTAACATCTCCCGTATCCGTGCCTTCGGGACCACCACCGCTCCTAGGGCCGGTACGTCTATCTTCCATCACTCTCACTAGCCCTCCAATTCCGAATACACCCGCAGATATCATCCAGGACCTCTACATCCGAGAAATAAAATCGTACAAGCCCGCCCCCGTAGTAAGTCGCTACGCACCCTCGAGAGTCCCCCCAAAAAAACAGCTGACCGAAATCTCACTCCAGGCCAAGGATGCACATGTCGGTGTCGTGAAGGCTTTCTCCCCGCCATCTCCACCAAGTCCCCCAGCGCTCCCGTCCGACCTTGCTGCCGAACTCTCTGCTTACGACGCTGCGGAAGTCACGCTAGCACAGACTTCAGCACAGGCTTCGACAGAGACGACGGACGCTGGAAACGATGCTGAGGCCTACCTCAGTTTCCTCGAACAGGATCTGCCCAAGCCTGAGGCCCACCATCATTAGACATACTACGGTTGTACATAGATGAACAATCAAGCTGTCTCGCCATTCCAGTGTGACCTGAGAGATCCAATGGCGTCCATTTGACTTCAAAGCTTCATCTCTAAATCCTGGTATTCCATTATCGATTAGCATGATGAGCGATACAGTATGTGCATGAGTAAAGCAATGAGTGTGGAAGAGCTGGAGCAAAGAAAGAATATGGTAAGTAGGGGTGAAGAAGGTATACCAACAAAAGCGAAGCAAGAGAGTAGGAGGGCGTAGACCGTCTGTTACGAGAAGAAGTATTGCGACTTTTTTATCGCCTCAACGTTGAAATCGCCCTTCTTTGGCAAGGGCGGCACAATATCTGTCACATTGACAAACTTGCCCATGAGCTGTTCCAACGCCTGGGCTTCTTCTTCCACCGTCATTTTCTTTCCCCGCTTTCTCTTCTTAGGCTTCTCTTCCTCTTCTTCCTCCTGCTCAATGAGCTCAATCTCCTCCTCAGAGGAAAGGCTTTGCGCCAGATCTACAGCAGGTGATGGACTTTCCTCTGAAGCAGCAGCACAGACTTCCTCTTCGCCCGCCCCGACCTTGTTCTGCACCTGCGACTCATCAATGGTCGGCGTCATTGTGTCTGAGATTTCCAACAGGTCCTTCACAGCCGACAGCGCCTTTGCCTGTTCGGGCGTAACGATGATCCTTGACCCGGCCGACACGAGGTTCTTGATCAAAGAGCCGGTACGAAGACTGACGAGAGGAATTTTGTATCCTTTGTATCTTTCCATGAACTATGACATGTTGTCAGCTGATTCACTTCATGGTGCTTCTATAGTGTGAAACTAACCTCGCTATGAAGCTTCCCAAGAACGTCGGAGGAGTGTAAGGCGATGAAGGTCTCCCGGATGACTTCGGACATCTTGTCAATGGTGGCAGCGTGCGTCCAATACGAGTCATGCACAGAGGCAAACGTTAATCCCTGAGTCCGGCACTCAAGCGCAGTCAGCATCATGTGTGTCGCATCGAGACTGTGGATGAAATTTGGTGGGAAAGCGGATGCCTGCTTCATAGAATTGACTGCATAAAGTCACGCATCAGCGACACAAGAAGAAAAGCCAAAAGCCGGCAGACGACATACCTTCCGCTGGAGAATTAGGATCCGAAATGTACACCGTCTGTAAGGATGTCATGATTTGCTTCCTATTCACCTTCCTATACGGCTGCACAATTGGCAACCCCAATGGCGTCGTCCACACCACGGACGTCATCTGCTCTTTCTTCAGCCGGTCGGTTGGGAGGAGGATCTTGCTCGTCCTTTTCTTGCCCTTGCATTTCGTCGCACTGGAGGCGCGGTGCTCCGCCATGGCTTCGGGGAGGCGTTCTTGTGGGATTGACTTGGCGATGATGCGTGCACAGAGGTTGAGCCAGGTTTGGATGCTGCTCGCGCCGCTGAAAAGATCGCCGATACAGAAGATAACCTATAATGGGATTAGATATATGATGAAAGGGGAGTGGTGATATGAACAGACCTTCTTGGCGAGGTAGGATGCCGCACCCCAGCACTCCTCCTCAGGGATATCCTTCTTGTCTTTCAGTTGTCTCTCTATTTGTTCACGTGCACCGACGAAAGTAACACCGTACACAGTTGTCATGACCTATCAACCGAAGAGGTCCGTCAGCTCACCAGTTGCATCCACTCAGAAGATAAACATACCGTCTGCTTGACAACCTTCCTCGAAATCTTCCCCTTGAGCATAAGCGCATACTTCTCCCCCTTCTCCGCGTCCTCTATCAACAGCTTCTCAACCATATCCCCAACATGTGTATACACGTCCGACGGCCGGTCAGCAGCGCTGAGATTGACCTGGCGGGCACCGCGGTCGTCCCCACCAAGTGCGGCGTAGTGCTGCAGCCCGTTACAGGTCCCGTCCTGGTGCACCGGGAGAGAAGATTCGAATGCGTGTGGGTCGGGTGATTCGAGTGCGGCGCGGAGCTCGATGCAGGTTGCGAGGCATTGCCAGGGGTCGTCGGCTTGTTGCCACCAGAGGCGTCCCTGGGAATTGTTAGAACATGCGTCGAAAGAAACAATGGAGAACGCACAGTCAAGGGCCGCATCGCGCTATCATAAATATCATCCAGATGCTGATGCACAAACCCGACTCGCTCGTCAAAATTGGCCTTGTCAAACCCGTATAAGTTTGCCAAGTGGATCTTGAGCCAGCGCAGACCGCGCTCGCCTAGAGGCTTGGCTTCGGCGAACTTGAGGAGACCACGACTGAGATCGTCGCCAATGTGGTTTAAGTGCGGGGGGATGGGGTACGCCCGCCCGCGGAAGTCGAGATTGTGAGGTAGGTAGATAGTATCGCCGAGGAACTACAGAAAAACCATGAGTCGATTGTTTTCAAAGAGAGAAAAGGAAAAGCTCACAGCACGTGCAATCTCCATCCTATAATTGACATTACACCTCTCTGAATGGCTGTTCGCCTTGTCGGCATTGTGCGCCTTCAACCTCTGTTGGTGAATGGACTTGACCTTGATATCCGTGTCCATCTCAGGAGGCGGGACCGGCTCGGGACGGTCGTACACCGCTGGGGGCAGTTTTCCCAGCCGTTTACCCATATTCCAGACCTCAAGGACGACATCGAAGACCTCTTTGTTGATTTTCCAGGGGGTGCCTCCGAGGACGTCGAGGCCTGCGAAGACAAGCTCTACGTTCCCGCGCTCGGCGGCGTGTTTGAGGTAGGTGGATTGTTCAAGGGAGTCTTTAAAACGCATGGCGGAAGCTTAGTACAAAAAATTAACTTCTTTTCCTAAACGGTGGGAAAGAAAGAAACTGACTCTTGTTATAGAGGTATCCACCCTGGTTGGGACCGACCCATGGCCTGGGTTTGACGAGCATGGGCAGATGGCGAGGATGCAGGGTCTCGCGCAGTCCGTCCTTGGCAAGGCGTTCTGTGACGACAGGGTTGAGCCGAATCACACCGAGCTTCTGTCCACGTAGATACTCGTATGTGTGGTAGAACGCAGGCTGGACCTCAGAACTAGTCAATCAGATCGATCAATTAGAAAGCCATGGGAAGCAAAACAAAGGACTGACATTTTATTCCCGTTCTTATCCGTGGCTGTCCTCATAACCTCTGCCGTATCCATGAGACATTCCACCAGAATACCGCCAATCTTTGACCTCGTCGCTTGCGTCCACTCCGCAGTCCAGCTCTCTCCATCATTCATATGCTTGGCCGCGGCCACCCGCCGCTGATGCAAGCTCCTATATCCCATATTCGAGAAATATCCCGCATCGCCAAGCCGGGGAGAAGTAGGTATATAAATCTTGTTCCTTTTGCACATCTGTGACTTGTACTCAATCTCGACGGCCTTGCCGACGCCGATGAGGGCGCGGGTGGTCTTCATGCCGTCGTGCACGCCCCCGGAGCCTTGAAGGCGCATGACCTCGAGGATGGTGATGAGGGAGAGGCGGTCCGCTTTGACGAGGTTGAGGTAGGGGGAGAGGACGGCGCCCTCGGGGACGCGAGTACCGCTGCGCTCTGCAGCTGCGATGGATCTGATCTCGTGGTCGAGACGGACCTTGAGCTTGGAGTGCCAGTCCCAGAGCCATTGTTGGAGGTCGGCGTGGGTGAGGGCAGCGTTCCCGAGACCAAGTTCGGCGAAGAGATCGGCCTGGTGCTTTAGACGCTCGACGGCGACTTCATAAACGGACTCTTCGAGGAGTTTTTGGCGGGCTGAGACATCGTCAGCGAGGACACGGCGGGCGAGACTGACTTGGGCCAGGTGTCGACGGAGGTTGTCCAGGTTAAAGGGGACCACCATTTCTGGTTCCGCTCCGTCCTCTGCTTGTTTCTTGGTGGGGGGGATACAAGTTTGGCGAGGGAATGACTTGAATTCAGGTGCGAGAGACTCACATTGACTTTCAAGACGGGATTGACCTCTGGCACGTCATCAAGGACATCTGATACTTCCATACCGATGGCTTCGGCCTGGCCAAGTTCTGAGACGATGCGGGACATGTTGAGCTGCATGGCGCCTTTTGAGAGAATTTTGATGATGGCTGCGGCTTCTTCTGACGATGACATGGCACGGTCTCCGACGACATTGGGGAGGTAAATATTGCGGTCTACGATGCGAGAGAGTAAATCGTTGGGAGTGGGTGTTTTGACATTTTCAACAGGAGTGTTGGATGTGGGGTGGAAACTGAGAGAATGACAGGAAATGTGAATCAACGTCCGGACTGTTGGTGAAGAAAGACTGACCGATGATAGGCAAGTAGCATGATGGCATAGGTGCTCGCGTCAGGGACAAACTTTTCTCTGCCAGTCTCGAGAACGTCGTACAAGTCCCAAGCAAACTCTAGCCATATCTTCTTGGGCTCGCGGTCGGTAGCCATGTTGAGATATGCCTCCAAAAAAGCATTGTATACCCGTGTGGAGAGGACGGGATTTCCGGGCTTTTGGCGCAACGATTCGAATATTGTGTTTGCTCGGGGGACGTCATAGAGGTTGTGTAGACATGCGTCCATGACTGCGACGAGGTCTTGCGTGACGGAGTCTGTGTACCAATACTCGTTGAACTCGGAGGAGCGATCAGTGGGGAGGGGAGTGGGGAGGATGGTGTAGGGAGCATTTCGCTTGAGGAATCCGGATAGCTCGTCGCCCAGGGGAACGCGACGAGGCTCGAGGGGGAACTCTGAAGAGAGGGGGCCAGGGTAACCTGAGTGGGGGAGATGGGCAGTGGCGAGGGCGGGTGCGCTGGCCGTTTTTGTCGGGGTTGAGTAGAGGCGTGCAGGACGGGGGAGAGACTGTCGGGACGACGACAGGAAAGTCGTCTCCAGTCGGCGCACAGTGCGGGATATCATGGTAAGGTAAACCAAAATTATTCTCTCGTCACCTGACCAAATGGACCTAGTCGATTGCGCTCTGCCGAATAAAAACATCGTTCGCATATGAACCATGGTGGGCGGTGGCCCATCCCCACTGCTTCCCCCCATCATCCACACATGCGCCATCCTCACCATCATCACTGGGAAACTCTCCCTTTCTCACAACTAATCGCCGTCGACATGATGTCCGGTATGTTTCCATCAAAAAACATGACTCTATGTTCCTGACCCATCCCTTGTCCATAGTGGCCTCTCTAACTGTCATCGTATACCACCACCTCATCACGCTCGATGACGAGGTAACACCATCCCACCTCTCCTCTACCATCCATCTCACGAGTCTTGCCAGATCAACTGGATGTGGACGTGAGTTATCCGCCCAACTCACATTTGACCTGCTCAACTGGCTCTGTAGGTTACGCACGAGTCTCGCAAAAGTACTCTTCCTGGGGAATCGCTATGTCGTCGAATCAATGCTCATGTGCGCGCACGAATTCTTTTTCTGTCAACTCGTTCAACTTATTGTCATTTTCCCTCTTCGTAGGTTTAGCTGCATTGGTAAATTAAGTTCCATACCTATAGCAAAACTTGTTTGACACGGCGCATCACACAGCCTCATTATATACCCATCACTCAAATAAAGTAAGATTGAATTTTACCTTCGCGCTCTCCCCTGACCTCAATCCCCAGTTGTTCGTTTACATCATCCTACGAAGCAGCTGAATACAAGCCATTCCGAATAGTTGTGATTTCCTCGTACGATGGTTAGCTTTGTAAGTAGAAACCAGCACATCCACCCAATATCACGTTCAACTCAACTTGACTGTTCAGCACCTTTGTAGTTTCAAGCGCTCTCGTTCAGTGTGCGCGTCCATTTCCCTTGGTAGGCTGACACATTCAAATGTTCAACTGCAATTGCAGGTATACTCATAATACGCGTCTGGGCCCTGTGTATGTTCACTCTCGGCCTCTTGTAACATAAGTAATCTTGCACCTCAAAAGATAGAAGAAACATTGTAAGCTCTGATTTGCCCCGCCATCCTCATGTTCCAACTCACATCTACAGGTTGTAGTCTCCGTCGCAATATCCGTATATATCGGTCCGTTTTCCCCACCAAAATTGTCCCGCATCGTCCCAACAGCAATTTTATCAGGTGGTCTAATAATCCTACTTGGCTTCAATCTAAAAAGCTTGTTTGTACCCTCCATACCGAGTAGGTTGAATGTTTATTCGACACTGTACAGAAGCTCTTACACCTCCCAGTTGGCTTTCCCGTCTTTCGCGCCTGTCATTCCACTGGCTTGTTGACATTCTCTGGTACCTTCTGGTGAGCCCTTATCCCCGGCTCTCCGAAAATTAATAACAGTCCTCTCAGGATAACCCCAGTCATAGTGCAAAGTTCGTTTCTCTTCCTTTGGAGGTTTCTAGACTTATCAGGTGGCGTTCAATTTGCAGATTTACTCCTCGCCTTAGTCGCATATAAACGATACCGCTGGTGGAGGAACGGATATCCTGTAATGGGCCTTTTCTCCATTCTTGTGAGTCTAGTCTGAATGTCGTCATCGGCGTCCTGAACATTGGAACCATTCACTAGTCCACGGACTCTTTGATATATTTTACAACGTACGTGTGATATGATCTAGCTTCCTTGAGAAAGAATGATTTCACACTCTTCTCAGTGTCTTTGGTGCATCCCCTCTTAACTCGTTCGTCATGCCCCAAGTTGCTGACCTCGGTATCTATTCTCGTGATTACCAGTGCTTCTAGTAGTGAACCTGTTAATGATCACGTTTGGCCCGCCATTACTATCCACTCTGTTCATAAGGTGATTTCAGAATCCCTTTTCGTACTATTTTCATAATAAATTTTCGAATACGGCGTAGGCCGTCAACAGCAGCGGGGTGCTTATTGGTGAGTAACATCTTCCGCTTCCACATACAATGGTCGATATCCATGTTACAGGGATCGCACATGCTGATGTGCCTTCGAGCACGAGAATCCAACGATGATACAGATCCAGAAGACCCCTCAGCGTCGCTCGACTTCATACCATTGGAGAACCTTCAGCGGAGAAATCGTTCGAGGCCGGACTTCAATGCCGACGACTGATTCCAGCTCTCATCACCAGTCGACTGTACATCTTTCATGAGCATACACTTGTTGTACAGTACCATGGTAGTTTCGGGTATGACATTGCACACCTTTGCTCATCGGACAATACTTATGACACCTGAGCTGGCTGATACCTATATATAACAAGTGGTTTAAAATGTCAGAATAAAGTATCAGACTGATAGCCCACCGCGAGGTCGAACTCGCAGCCTCAGATGCCCACTGGTACAAATCGCTCGACTCCATAAATTAAGAGTCTGCAGGCCTGCGGTTGATTGTTCGTGGCTGAAGGCTCGAGGAACAACTATGACAATCTGTGGCGAAATTTCGCATTCCACCGTCTGCAAAATGATTATTTCAACTGCTGGACTTATATATATTCACTTTGTTTGATGTTAAAGGGTTATTATAATGGTAAGTGTTGCATATAGATAATGAATGGACTCTTATCTTCGGCGATTCCGAGCGACGGGCCTCCGTGCTGCGGGGAGTGGAGGTACAGCTCCAGGCGCCTGGGCGAGAATGAGATTGTATGCTGCGGCTTGTTGCGGTTGAACCGCGGCCAGGTTCAGTCTAGCTTGCCTCTCGGCTTGTCGAGCATACTCAGTCCGCTGTCGCGCACGGTACCAGTCATCCCGCGCCCTGACTATAATATCGTCGAGTCTGGCGATTTCCTGCGCCTGTACGAACCGAGGCACCGTTCTGTGTTTGGGGTTCAGCAGTTGCAATTCCGCTTCGCGAGCCAGCATCCTATCATGATGAACATCCTCCTCCGCCTGAAGCTGCTGGGCATTGTTGACAGCCAAATTGAGGGCAGCTTGGGCTTGTACATATGCAAAGTTCATCGCAGGTGCATGATAGCCATTCGCTTGTGGCGGAGGTAGAGCAACAGGCATGTCCACCTTGATTGCCTTCTCGTCGATATCTGGATGATCGCGTTTATAATCTTCGAGAGCAACTTCAGCGGCTCGTTTGACCTTGGATAGTAGGGCGTGCATTCAAAGGTCCAAGTCAAACACTGATAATACTGGAGACTCACCTCGTCTGCGTGTCGTTGCTCAACTGAATCAGAGATCGGGCATTTCCCGCTACTGGGGCCTAGCAGTCCCTTAAATACGAAAGGACAACCATCGAAACATGACAATAATAGGAGGAACATGCTTACCTGATCGAAGTGGTCATATCCACGAACAGCCTGGCGACAGACATAGCATGATGATGTTCCGCAAGTGGGGCACGTCATTTTATTGCACTTGAAAAAGACATCCAGGTAGGTCATGAGGGTATCTCGAAACAACTTACTCCTGCTTCTTTGATAAAAGCTGGGGCATGATATATCAGCGGGTATGTTGCCCAAGGAAAATGATAATGTACGTTTTTTGCATTTGGGACAACTTCGCATCAGAGCGCGCGCTACGAAAAGATGAAGTCATGTTTTTGGTAGAGTTAGAAGAGGTAACGGACTCATAGCTTCTTCGACAGCATGCTGTCCATCTAAATGTTTGTCATCCTCCACTTCTATAGTTTGAAAGTGAATGACGCGAGAGGTGGTTTGACACGCGGCGGAGAATTATTACCTTTGCAGCTCTTGGGTAAATGATCCTAGGGGTAAACATGGGCTCAATGAGTCAATGAAGACCACGGTGCCAAGCACGCACTTACAAGTTTCTTACAACTCCGACAACTGACCTCGCCGCAGGTCTCAGTATTCTCACATCTGAACAGCTTCTCATCGGGATTTTCGATCACACAACTCCATTCGCAAAAAGGACACTCTTCCAACCCCTCGAGTCCTGCCGACTCGACCTCTTTGCGCTGCTTCACGCGTTCCCAAAGGTCCATCAACTTCTGGGGCATGAAACGCTGCAATTCCGATGCAGGAATCTCAGCCTTGCATCCAGATTGATCCATGCACTTGATATTAGGGTTATGTGATCCAAGCAGCGTGGACGCGTAAGCCGTCATGCACTCGCTGCAAAATAAGTGCGTTTCTGGACACTGAACCATCTTTTTCTGCGAAAAAAAAAAGTCTGCTTGTGGCATACAAAAAAGAAAGGGACGGCGAACGAGACTTACGAAAGGATATGTGGTAAAACAACATCCACATTCAATACCATTCTCCTCGGCTTCGTCTGCTTCGTTTTGGCTTGTCCCTTGTGTTGAAATTTGAGACACAACCCATGCTAGCTCTGCGTCAAATTCCTGGTCGTGCAGTTCTCGCTTTTTCCCTTTGAAATTTGGCGCGGCCTTGGGAGTATAGGGCAGTTGTGTTCCATTCTCTTCATGATCGTGTATAAGTTGCTTGAGGGAGATGTAGGTCGGGGCATAGAACAAGTTGTGGTTTGCCAACGTTGTGCGTAAATATGGTTTAGGAATATATGGAAAATCTACTTGAAGCTGTTCCTGTAAGGGGCATAGTATTGAGCATAAAGGCATAGGAGATTGCATACTATACATACTATAGCAAGATCAGCATAATGCGCTCCTCCCTTGAAAGGCCGTGATTTAGTTGCATAGTCAATCTTGGTCTTCTTTAAAGGAGTTGCATTCCCGTCCGCGTCTGTAAAGCCAATTTCCTTGTCTCCGTCGGCATCAGCACTAGTTTGTTTCCTTTTACCTTTCGCTTTCCGATCAACTTTGGGATAGGACGGATTCTCGAACAATATATGGAGAATATGTTCTAGAAGTGTATCGGCCGGGTGTTCCTGGGAATGTTGTCGAGTAAGAGCGAGGACATGGTCCGGTTCAACGTCCGGAATTATCTCGAGGACGCGAGCGACAGTTGTAGACTCTGGGTCTGGTTCTGGTTCTAAAGGTTCGGGAGGGAGTACAATTTGAACGTCTTCCTCCAAAGCGTCAAGGGACATAGCGGCTTGCGGCAAGGGCTGAATCGCCTCGAAATATGGTGAATGAGGTATCTTGGGATGGTGGTTCTCCTCATCGCTCGGTAAAAAGAGAGGGGTCTTTGATGTCGCGCCTTTTGAGGGCTGAATGGGGATATTCTCAGAGAGACTTGACGCGTTCAGCGTTGGTCTGAGCTGGGATCTGATTCCCTGACGCGACGAGGATGGTCCGGCGACGGCATTACGCGTTTTTTGTCCTGTGAGACGTGGTAAAAACAGAGCTTCATCGCTGTCGGAATCGCTGAGCTCAAAAACGGGTCCAGAGACAGCCTTCAATTTTCCTGCGCGCTTTGACTTGTCAGCAGCAGGATTGAATGGCGGCAACGTCGGTTCCGGGGACGAAGAGATCTCAATGATGTCCATCATCACTGAATGGTTCAGTGTCAGTGGTCTCAGACTCTGAAGGCTCTATATGATACACACGCAAACAAAGACTGACCTATGTCCCGACAGTATACTTATTGAGTATCTAAGTATACCATACAATACCTACGATGTCTTGTGAGGTTTTGGTCGCGACAACGATACCACCCCGCCCTGAGTCGAACCCATCCGCGCCCTGCTCCTGATAGTTGGTGCTAAGGGTATCCTAAAGTCCTTCGGTTCATAGTCCCATGTAGCATAAAGACGCGCATCTGGAAGCACAGGCTTGGCCGCAGGTTCCGACGTGTCTTTCTCCTTGTCCTTCAGTTTCGCACCTCCAGGTGTAGGGGGAGGCACTTCGGGAGCCGGGAGCGCGTTTGCGTTCCAGGGAGCAGGAATGCCATTCCCATATACGAGCAACTTCGATCCTCGTTGAAGGGGAGGGGGGTGTGTTAGTCGGCTCGTGCGTGTGTAGATACTCGGCTTCATTTTGGAAAAGATGTGTTATTTAGTATGTAACTCAACAAAGGAAACAACACACCGGCAAAACAACACGAGCAAGGTCAGGTATTCGAGAGAGTTGTTGACTCACCAACGGCGTTAGCCGTTCGTTGAAAGCCACAGGTCGTGACAGCGTAGGTGGAAATTTAATCTCCTTTTCCTTGCCATCTACCTTGCCCTTGGTATCAGACCCACCGTCAATTGCCATGGGGTAGGATGGCCCTATGACAGCAAGCCGAGGAGTGCATGGCGCAACGCTCGCGTATAACGTATCTGGCGGGTCCCACCGCGGTATGTTCTGTGTCTGAGACAGCAGAGCCATCGCAACCTTATGTCGCGCTGGTGTAGGTGCGCTTCCATTTGCTGGAGGTGGGTGAGTGAGGATATGATGGTAAGCTGCGACGAGTGAGTGCTCTGTTTGTGGTGTGGGGAGGGCGGGGTTTCGTTGATGGGGGTGTTGAGGTGGCGGTGGTTGGGTGGAAGGAAGATGCCATTCTGCAACACCAGATAACGACGACTGAGAATAGGGGACCTGGAGGAGGTAGTCTGAAGCTGCTGAGGATGTCACTGGTTGGCTGAGATTCAGCAGTGATCTCTCAATTTTAAGGCTCTCCGTTGCCGGCAAAAGAAGGGGCTCGAACTGTGTCTGCATTGGCTGAGGGGTGCCGTCCGGTGATTGAGACGCGACAGGGTCAGTTGTGGGAAATGGAGGTAGGAAATCAGGGATATGGTCAGGAGGTTGCCAGCTGCCCTTCCGGGGACGTTTCCTTGCGGAAGGTGAAGATGGGTTCGATATGGGTGAGGGTGGTAATGGGGGCGTCGATATTCGCGGTGGCACTGGATAGTGGCCGAATGGTGTGATAGAGGGAGGTGGAGGCATTGGCGGTGCCAGTAGTTTCGTACTGACGATCTGCATGACATCGTCGCCAACTCTCTGTTCTTCCAGTTGCTCGTCCTCTTCTCCTTCGTCCTCCTCTTCGTCTTCCTCCTCTGACGAGGGATTGTATAGCGCATAGTACAGCGGAATGGCATCGTCGCGATCTTGTCGCAAGCCATCGGCGAGTTGCGCTGGAAATTATCAGATAGAATGTCGGGGTGCACAGACTGCGACCCAACCAACCTCTGAACTCGTTCAGATCTTCCACTCTTCGCGCAGAATGTATAGCATAACGACTGAGTTCCTTGCCCTCGGAGGAACAATATTCCGAAAGCTCATCGACGCTGACGCCGAGTTCGTCCAGTGCGCCAATAGCATCTCGTACAGACATGGATGTGCGCCCCGCATGTTGGGCATACTTTGCACAGGTTGTGGATAGCAGTGACAGGTAGCGCGTGAAGAGGTCTGTGAGAACGAGAGATGCCTGGGACGACGAGCGAGAGAAGCTGTGAGCGTGGAGGGTCCTGTACACGGCAGCCTCGAGCAGCTTGTGAGAGGCACTCTCCATCTAACGGCGCGCGACGAGGAGAACAGCGGCGACTGGTGTTTTACCGTCGTGGTTCGTGTCTCGAAATATTTCCCACGCTTCACGTCATAGCTCATACTGTACTATCCTGTTACAAAGTTTTTGCGATGTGCGGCCGTTTCTCATTGCGACTCCCGGTGAGTAACCTCTGTTCTTCCCTCTAGCACGGCGTTGATGGCTTTCAGCACGCCGATATCCGCCAAATTCCGGGGAATGACAACCTCGACGCTGACGAGTGGATCGACGAGGACGAATTTGTCCCAAGATACAACATTGCCCCGCGTACCTATGCGCCTGTATTGCGCCGCAGAGACCCAGGCCCATCCGACGCCAAGTCTTCCTCCACCTCCAATCACCCTCATGTCCTGCAGTCCATGAAATGGGGTCTCGTACCGTATTGGAGCAAGGTCGAGGACAAGTCTCTGAGCACCACTAACGCGCGAGCTGAGAACTTGATTGAAGGTGGCGGCATGTGGGCCAGCATGAAAGGGAAGAAGCGTTGCGCAATCCTATGTCAAGGGTATGCATTTCTGCCTTCCTCTGACTATAACTGATCGTTGAACCTCTGTAATAGTTACTATGAATGGTTGACGAAGGGCAAGGAGAAGTTGCCACATTACACCAAACATAAAGATGGAAGGCTCATGCTTATGGCCGGACTCTATGATTGCGTCACTCTCGAAGGTAAAACCCATCGGGATCGTGTTTCTTGTCCCGTGGAACCCATAATCCTGCAGGTCAACAAAAGCCCCTTTGGACGTTTGCTATCGTCACCACTGCAGCTAACAAGGACTTTGAATGGCTTCATGATCGCCAGCCAGTCATCCTATCCACCCGCGAAGCGTCCGACAAATGGCTCGACACTTCTTCCGGCGCTTGGACAGCTGAACTTTCCAAACTCGTCGAACCCTACCATGACCCGTCTTCGCCGCTTGAATGGTGCTGCCTTGTATATAAAACCTGAAACATGACAACTGCTGACTCCAATTAGCTACCAGGTCCCAAAGGAAGTGGGCAAGGTTGGCATGGAATCCCCGACGTTTATTGAACCGGTTTCTCGACGAAAAGATGGAATCGAAGCCATGTTCATGAAACAACAGCAGACTCGAGAAAGGGCCTCGCGGCAGCCTCCGACTGTAAAACACTCGCGCAGCAAATCACCGCCCAACATCGATCTAACACATGACGATACTCCGCCATCGCCCAAGAAACACAAGAAGGCGGAGGAGAAGGAGGTTATCATGGTGGAGTTACCATCTTCATCTCAGAAGGTTGGCTTGCCTTGGTTTTCCTTTCAATCACATTATAAGATGGTTTTTCAGGCGAAGCAACGCACAGACAGTCCCAGAAAGAAGGCATGGATTTCTTCGCGCCGTTGCAACTTCAAGCCACTGATTTGCTTTATTGGCCACAATAGGAGGCTGCGAAGAAAGACAAACGTTCAAAGGTACTTTGACTTCAGTATTGCCCAACTCGCATATGCACTTATCAACTACAGCAGGATTCCGCCGCCAGTAGTAAAATAACATCATTTTTTCACAAGACATGATTATGGACTAATTTTTGGTATCTTTATTCGGTCTTCCCAGCTGAATTAATTACTCAATCAATTCGTCAGTCACGCGTCACGCCAATTTTTGTTGACACCAGATTCGATTTTCTTTTCTCGAATTTTCAGATTTTTTGAGATTTCCGAAAAGTCAGAAAATGGTCACGTGGTGACGAATTGATTGACATGGTACAGTATGTCGTCCCTCTTGAATAGATTGAACCTTTTCAAGAATGCAATGGATCGCTAAATTAATTGTGGTATCTCTGGGCCTGGTGCAGCAATACTATGGGCCACTGGAAGGCCAATATAGGTTCGACTGGTCGACGCAATGATGATAACTTCCCAGCCCTATGTTTTTATCCTTTCCATGAAGACTAAATCCCCGCACAGCCCGCCCTGCAAACAGCTACGTAGAGAGGGAGCGTTTGCTCTGGATATTTGGAGCCTCAATAACCACCCCGATCTTCGTACACACCCCAAGCTTTGTGCCCCTCTGCACCTGCTGAAGCGTAGCGCCTTCGAGCTTCCACCTTCCACCGTGATGTTGGCGATACTATCCGCGAGTCCCTTTGTGCGCGCGTTAATTTTCCGCCAATGTTACCGACGCACGAGTTAGGGTCTAGCTGAGAGTAGCGGTCTGAGACTGCGCGTCGTGCTGATAGGTAGAGAAAGACACATCTTACATGGCGATTTTATTCGTACAAAGCGTAAGTATACTTTACAACCCGCCATGCGTCATTCAAGAACTCCACCAGGGCGTAATAAATTATGTGCCGTGCAATAGGTACATGCCCTCAACATTCAACATTCAAATGACATCACTCCTCTCGTCTCTTCAGTCCTGTTTCCAAAGTAAATTGCAAGAGTCGTTCCAGACGGTCTTGACCCTTGAAGCTTGACATCTTTGACATGTTGTGTTGAGTATGTGCAAGTTAATCGATACTTAAGCCGGGAAGGTTTAGGCTGACGCTGACAAGAGCGATGGACAAAAGATAACGATGCGCGATAGTACAATGTTGCCTGAATTCCTAAGCTGATACACGAGGTCTTAAATGAATGTTCTTCAAAACTAATCACCTAGCTAGGCAAAGAGCCTTTTCGTGTAGCTGTAAATTCATACAATAAGAATTATGCATCGCAAAAGATAGGTAAAAGGGAACCATACGAATGTAATCCGTGCACCCCGCCCTCCACCTGCGCACTCGCGGTCCTCAACTCGAACCGCACATTGCCTGCTTTCACTTCCTGCTGTAGCTTGGCAACACTCGTGACGCCGATATCCTGCAGTGAATGCTGAACGCCGACATAGAGGTACGGCAGGAACGCCTTGACACTGCCCTTGTCATGGACATCCCCTGAGACGCCTTGGGCAACCTTCACAGCGCTGCTTTCAGAGAAGTACCTTGACGTCGCCGCGTTCTCGATTGTGTTGTCCTTCTTCGGGACAGGGTACTTTGTCTGGGCTGGCTTGACCTTAGTCTGTCCCTGCTCCATCGCCTCCAGGCTGCCCATACCGCGGTAGGTCTTGACGCGCTTTCCTTCGTGGTAAAAATATTCACCTGGCGCCTCTTCCGTGCCTGCGAGGAGTCCACCCATCATGACAGCGCCAGCTCCGAGGGCGAGGGCTTTGACGATGTGACCGACATTGCCGATACCACCGTCAGCAATGACGGGGATACCAAACTTGTTGGCGAACTCGGCGACGGCGTATACTGCTGTGGCTTGGGGACGACCGACAGCCATGACTTCTTGGGTTATGCAGATGGAGCCAGATCCCATTCCGACGCGCAGCCCGTCGGCACCAGCAGCGATGAGGGATGCGGCCTGCTCACGGGAGACGACGTTGCCCGCGATGACTTCAATATTGGGGTAGGTCGACTTTATCCATTTGATCATGTCAATTTGGAAGATGGAGTTGCCTTGAGAGGAGTCGAGGACGACGATATCCAGGCCGGCTTCGACCAGCAGCGAAAGTCTGTCGCGATCATGGGGACGCGTGCCGACGGCAGCAGCGGCGTAAAGTTGCTTGGTGTCTGCTCTCTTCGATGCCAACGGGTATGACTGATTCTTCAAGAGATCGGATCGAGCGAGGAGGGAGACAAGATTGCCGTTGGAGTCAACGAGGGGCAGCTTCCCTTTCTTGGAATCACGGAGAATGTCGTTGGCTTCGAGGAGGGTGATGCCTTGTTGGGCTGTGACAAGAGATGTGGTCATGACATCGGCAAGGGCATTATGAGGGTCTCGGAACTGGATGTCGCGTGCGGTGACTATACCCACAAGTTTTCCACCAAGCGTACCGGTATCTGAGCGGGACGGGTTTAAATAAGTAGGGACGATGAGATACGGAGGGAAAAGGAGGGTCGATAATGATCAGATACACATGAGAATATCCACAGACCACACGTTATAAACGCGTTTTTCTCGGAAGAACGAAGGTTGTGAAAAATTTGGTTCATCTGGATAATAATCGATCGATAACGAGACCAACCTGTTATAGGAATTCCGCAAAATCCAAGCCTGGCCTTGATGTACAGAACATCCTCAACGAGGTGTGAGGGTGAGAGAACGACAGGGTCGGTTATGAAACCGTTCTCGTGCCTCTTCACGGCTCGGACCATGGCCGCTTGCGATTCGGCAGACTGATTGTGATGGATAACACCGATACC